>NC_051167.1:121054499-121234499 GCF_013339725.1 Rhipicephalus microplus
CTTACTATACCAGGCCGTCTGGGCTTCAAGGTGCCGCGGTCCGAGTCCGACGTGGAGGTTGGGAATGACGGCACCGTCCGTTACAGGAGGCTGACGCTAAGCCAAACACACACACACACACACACACACACACACACACACACACACACACACACACACACACACACACACACACACACACACACACACACACACACTGTGCACGCGCACGTACACGCGCACACACGCATTGTGTGGCAACACTGCAACACACTTGTCGATCAGGTTGACTGCGAAAGTGAGCTTGGCGACACACTGCGAGGATGTGCATTTAAGTCGCACACCGTTGCCTTGCTCGCCCCACCGAGTTTAGCTTCGGTTCGCCCTTCCGACCTTATAGAAGCAGCGTTTGTTTTAGCAGCTGTCTTTAAACGCTATTTGCGTATACGTCTCGTCCGTCTTCAGTTTGCGTTGCTCTTGCTGTGCAGCGGGGAGGGTTGGACCTGGTTTGTTCTTGGTATACGAACTGACTCGAAGAAATTGCGCAAAGTAGTTGGTGTTGAAACCTGAGACAGTGTTTTAGACCAACCATACGGTTGAGGCATAGAGCGTGTTCTTCTTGCAGTGAAGTGAAGCTGCCCTGTGCCATCGTCATCGTCCTATTTATGTTTATTATTATGCTACTACTATACCCCAATGTTCAGATTTGATCCAGACCGCGGCGGTCGCATTTGCCATGAAGGCGAAATGATAGAGGTCCGTGTACTGTGCACTGACTTCGTGCACGTTATAAAATATCATATATGGTTCAAGTTTCTGCAGCCCAAGTTTCTACGGCGTATCTCATACCGCATTATTGTTTTGGGGCGTAAAACCCCACGCAGTAGTAGTAGTAGTAGTAGTACTAGTAGTAGTAGTAGTAGTAGTAGTAGTAGTTGTAGTTGTAGTTGTAGTAGTGGTAGTAGTAGTGGTAGTAGTAGTAGTAGTAGTAGTAGTAGTAGTAGTAGTAGTAGTAGTGGTAGTAGTAGTAGTAGTCGTAGTAGTAGTAAGTAGTAAAGCCGTCACCCAGGTCACTGTGACCAGAGGGTTGAAAAGACATACACAAAATAGAACTTTGAGCGTGCTAGTAATGATGATGATAATGACATTTACTACACAGTCAGTCAGTCAATGAAATCAATAAATCAAACTTTTCTTGCCACTATATATACTGTGGTAAGAGTGAACAACCTATATTAGAACAACGCAGGCATTATTCGAAGAGTTACGGTACCTAATAGCTTTAATCAGAAATAGTCATTACTTCGGTAATTGTTGTAGAAAGTGAATAGAAAGGAACCTGGGAGACGTTGCATTCGCAAACGTGCTAAGTATCGTATACATGCGAATGATATCAACAGTTGGTTACTGTCCTCTGTAGCGTGGGCTACTAGATAATTTAATGCTTATGCCATTTACTCTAATGTGACTCAGTCATGTTACCCCTGTCACACGGCACCTGTAATGCCATTCGCTGCCAATGACATTAGGCGTTAATATCATTTTTGTTGCTTCTACATGGACACAGTGAATGACATTCACACAATTAGCTCATGCAATCTGTTCACTAAACTCATGAAAGCGCGACATGTGTACTCTCGTCAACAGGTACTTGACAAAAGATAACAAAATCGACATCTCAAAGCAAGTGTAAACGATGTTCAGATGTTTATTAAAGGTTGTTAACTTTTCGGTAACACTTCAACGTGCAACACAATACTGGAAGCAACGTGTGCAGCTATATCCTCTTTCCCAGACTCCGACATGACGCTATAGCGCACGGAATAAGGAAAGCTTCTTTCCTCCATGCTTCAGCGCCTCCTGCCAGCCATATTTGCAGACGCTCGCTATTGTTTTGGTGCAATGTCGCCGCGTTAGACTCGCAGAATACACACATGCATTTTGGACACCACTCTATAGGGGAGTGTTCTCAAACCAATGTTTCTTTCTGGAGATGCACCACAGTTCTTTGTCATTCGCTGACGAAGTCGCCACCCAAAGAGCGGCCAACGTAAACGAATTGGAGTTTAGGCGCAGCTCCAAATGCCTCGTAGTCTGTGATATTTCTTTAATATCAAGCTTGATGAGCTTCAGTCGGTTCTGATGCTTCATTCGCAGCAGCTGGAGAGCAATTATCGTTCGTTTGCACTCATCATAGTTTATCGCGGTCACGAATTCATGAACGCCCTCATGGTTCCAAATATTGCCCACTGCAAGTTGTGACTGCAAGCTTTAAGCTATAGTCTTTCCTTGGTACGAGGATTTTTGTTCTACCAATGCTGTTATATATCTCTTTCTCTATATCGCTCAAATTTTTGCTTGCCATCAGTTTTTTTTCTGTCTCTCTTTTGTCTTGCTTGCTTTCTATCCCGCTCTTTTCTAGTGTACTTCTTTCTCGGTCTTTCCATCTTTCTGCGCCTTTATTCCCGTTCTTTCTCTCTAAATAATTATATCCAAGGTTTCACGTCACAAAAGAACGATACGATTATGAGGGATGCCATAGGGGAGGGTACCAGAAAATTTTGACCATATGGCGTTAGTTAACGTGCAGTGCAGTGCACGGGCACGGAAGTACCTCTCGCCTTCATTCAAATGCGACTGCCACGACCATAATCGATCCCGTGACCTTGGGGCACGGTGTAAGAAGTAGTAGCTTAGGTGACTGAACGGCGCGCGCTGGGCGAGGGCCACTGCGGCACGCTTAGAGTTCTCCTTTCTCCGCTCGTCAAGAGAGGGCGCTAGAAACTTGTGCCCGCTCACTCGCTTCGCGCTCTCAGACAGCACTAGCCGTTTGCAGCTTTGTTCACGGCGCGTTGTTGCTGCTCGCCGGGTGTTGTCAAAGCATTGTTCATTTGTCTGCCAGGTAGCTCCCAACCTTCGAACTTTTTCATGAGCCTGCATAATGGGAAAGTGCTTCGTACCGTTTTGTAACACCGGTTACAAGTCTTGCAAAGAAAAGTTCTCGCTTTTCAAGCCGCCGAACGATGAAGCAAGACTGGAAGCATGGAGACGAGCCATTCCTCGTAAGGACCGCGTGCTCCAAAGAACGGATCGCGTTTGTGAGAAGCATTTCGCTTCCCGTTTTATCCTGAAGACGTGGTCTGCGGGAATTGACGGCCATGTGCTGATGTCTGGAACAAGAAGAGCGGGCCTTTCAAAAGACGCTGTGCCGTCAATTTTCGAAGGGGCGCCAAGCTACCTGTCCAGAAAGATTAAAAGCCCTCGAAAGCAAGTGAAACGGCTAGCGCTTCCTGTGGCTGCTTCGGTGAGTAGCTGTAACAACAATAGCAGCAACTTGCCAACGACAGCTAGCCACATAGAAGTCTCCCCAGCGGACAATATGGAAACGTCGTCTGACGACAGCTGTTGTGTGACTAAGACTGGTGAGAGTAACTCATGTGACTCAGTGTTCGAACGGCTTTTCAGTGCAGTATCTTGCGTTAGCCTGCCACAGCCATCATGGGCGGCGCATCTCATCAACTTAGCTGGAGTGAGGGACGTCGTGTTTATTGACGCTGCGGTTGCGCATAGGACAAGCGACGGATCGTCGGTGCTGTTTAACAGGAAGGCTCTGCATGTCAAAAGCAACATGGAAGTCCAAGTCTACATCTTAGACAAGTTGATCGACTCTGCTGCAATAGGGGTAAGTCCCTTCGCCACATCTGCCCTTGAAGTTGAATCCATGCTCAAAGTTGTTGACGGCATAGATGTGTGTAGGGGAGGGCCTAGTTTAAAGGACTTCCCTGATGTGTCCCCTGAATGTGCCTTTGTGGACTGTCAAAAAAGCTGGAGACACAACAAATGTCTCTTGGTGACACCTGGAGGTGCTATCTGTCGCCTGTGTTCGGGCCTCGTTGACACCCTTAGAATACATGCTGATCGCCGAGCTGCGCGAGCCAAGCAGGGAATACCTCTCAAGCGTTTCAGGTTATCGGTGGTGCCCACCCAACAACAGAAGCTTTCTGCTTTGCGGCATGCACGATCAGCTGTTCAGCGGTCACGAGCACGACTGGCCAAGCGCAACAAGCTGTTATTGGAGCAGTTGCAAGCAGCGATGAAAGAGCTAACAGATTTGCAGGAGCAAGATATCAAGGAGAAGCTAAAGGGATTTGATATACCGCCAGCACAGCTTCTTTTGATAGAAGAATGTGTATCAGTCGCAAGGTGCGCATCAAAAACAAGCAGGCGATACACAGACGATTGGATCTTGTTGTGCCTCTTGCTGCACATACGGAGCCCGGCCACCTACTCTTTCTTGAGAAACAACGATATACTGCCTTTGCCGTGCGTTACCACAGTGCGAAAGTACATAAGCATGGTTGGTCCGAAGTGCGGTTTCGACGACAACTTCTTCAAAGCCCTCAAGATAAAAGTTGCCGGAAAGACCGCATTCCAGCGGCGGGGAATCCTGATCTTGGACGAAATTCAAGTAAGAAAGGAAATGGCTGTCAACTCGCAGACAATGACGTACACTGGCCTTGTTGATCAAGGAGAGAAAAATAATCAGAGCAAGGAACTCGCAGATCATGGCCTCGTCTTTGCATTTGCTCCGTTTGGTGAAACCTACCTACAGCCAGTAGCCGTGTTTGCGTCAAAAGGACCAACTAAGGGGACGCTGCTTTCGCAACTCCTGATCCAGTGCATCGTGCACCTAGAAAAAGCCGGCTTGTTCGTAGACGGAGTAGTGTGTGATGGTGCATCCACCAATCGCGCGATGTGGAAGCAGCTCGGCATTACTGGTGCACTTGGCCACGTCCGTAATTCCTTTGAGCACCCAATGGACAGCTCTAGAAATGTTTATGTGCTGTCTGATACGCCTCACATTTTCAAGTGCATCAGAAACAGGCTACTGGACAAGAAGGTTCTTAAAAAAGACGGCAAACTGATAAAATGGTCGTGCTACGATGCCCTGTACGTTGCAGACAACGAGAACAAAGCAGAGCTAAAGGTGTGCCCTAAAATAACATTCAACCACATCAACCCTTCCAAAATGCTGAGGATGAGGGTGAAGCTTGCCACGCAGATATTTAGCAACTCCGTAGCCAAAGGTATTCTTTTCTATGCAAAGAGAGGCGCGTCTCGTCTGACCAATGTTGAGCCGACGGTCGAGTTCACACTTTTTTTAAATGACCTGTTTGACGCTTTAAACCGACGTTTTCCAGCAGAAGGCTTAAAACTAGAAGGCAGAGATTTTTGTGTTTTAGAATCTGCATCCGCGTGGCTGGACTCATGGGAGCAACAGGTCGTGAGCGGGGAAATTCATAAGGACCTTTTTCTGACGCAGTCGACTGCAGAAGGCCTACGCGTAACCCTGAAATCAGTGCGGGAGCTGTCAATTTACCTGCTGAAGGACTGTGACTTCAAGTATGTATTGACGGCGAAGATGAACCAAGACCCGCTGGAGCGCTTCTTTGGAATAATCAGGCAAGCTGGTGGGCAAAATGAGCACCCGACGTTTCCCACGTTCCTACAGCTGTACCGTATGCTCAGCTTATATTCTTTGGTAAAACCACCAAAGTTTGGGAATTGCACGCTGCCTGATAAAAGACAAGCAGCCGTTGTGACTTTGTCTGATATCAGGGAAATATATAAAGGTTCTGCCGCGCAACGCACAGGAAAGTTGGATGAACTAAAGCGAAAGCTTGACGGGCTCATCGACGAAGGAAGCTGGGAGTGCGATGATGTCTTCGATTTCGACGACCCTGACACAGACGCAACAGTAGTTGACTGCATTGTCTACTACGTTACAGGTTTTGTGTCCAGAAAACTTCGCAATGGAACAACCTGTTCCATTTGCAAGAACGCTCTTCAAGGAAAACAAGGTCTCGCAAGCGTGCCCGAAGCTGATCTCGTGAACTGTAAAACCCGGGGCTGGCTCACGCATCCAAATATGCACCTCTTTGACTTTTTCAAGTACACCGAGGAACAGTTTGCCAAGTATGCAGGGGACAGGGATGCATACGACAAAACTACTGATGCCGTGTTGGAGAATTTCCACTTCACATTTCCTTGCGGTACGCACAAAGAAGAAATGCTTGCGAAGTTGCTACACTACTATATCTGCCTACGTATGCGTCAGTACTGTAGGCAATTGAAGAATAGACATGAAAAAAAGAGCCACGACTTGCGAAAAATGGCAAAGCTTGTGTGAGCACGACCGCTACACGGACTCAATGCGACTTTCTTTGCTTATATGCGTTTCATGAACTTCTTTTATCGGACATATTGTGTGTCCTCTTGTGTGATCGATTTCATGTCTGAAAATTCTAAAAGTCAGTAAATAAATGGTATATGTGTCCTGATGTGAAGTTATGCTACGTATTGTCACGTAGTGATGACGGCAGTCCGACGGTCAGGAAGAGAACCAAAACGCTTCTAAAAGAAAGTGTTCATTAGGCGGACTAGCGCCAACTAAGAACCGTACAACTCGGGGCCGGCGACAGCAACAAACGTGCACGGCGGTCGTCGAAGAACAGAGTGCTTGGTGCTTTAGGCCGTGCTCAATTTAAAAGCCGTAAAAAACTTTCGAGATAAGCGCCCGCAAGTAACGACAAGAATGTGGAACAATGTCGAAGACACTGTTCCAGTTTCTTGTAGTTACTTTTAGGACATCTCGTATCGCGCACAAAAGTGATAAAGTCTTGTGGCGGTAACTTTCAACGCGAACGATCCATGGCCTATCCCCCGAGGTGCGTTGCACCATAGGTCAGAGGAACACGTACAAAACAAACAGTACAAAGCTTTCGCGGCAATATAAGCGGAATAGCAAGGAGAGATGCCCCTGGCTTTTGAACCAGTGGCGCCAGGTACAGCTGATGAAAAAACAGCACATACGTCACTAAAAAAAAACAAAAAAAAAACGTTAAGTTGTGTAATCATGCGATTGCGACAAAGCGTGGTCGCACCAGAACCTGTTCCATGATGCCATAGCTTAATGTCGATTCCAACGTACTGCTCAGGCCTCGGTTTACGTTATTAAGAAAAATTAATCAGTTATATGCAGTCTCCAGCCAAAGTGAACCGCACATCGCCAATCGTTCCTGGGCAACCCATTGTGAACAATAAGTCAACGACTAGGCCTCATAATACGTAAAAACCGCTCGTAGGTCCTTGACAGCGCTTCGGTTGCCCTCGGCAGAGCGGTTCTACACCGCGAACGGGACGCAAGCGCACGGCATGCGGGAGGCAGAGCCAAAGGGCATTAGAGTGCCTCGATGCGCGCGAGCGCGCGGGCATCAAGGCACCCTAAAGGGCATTAGTTTCGCGCGCCATCTGTTGGCGCTATCTGGAAGCAGAACCTTACCGCGGCGCGCCCAGCGAGCGCGCTCGCTCACCTAAGCTACTTCTTACACCGTGCCTTGGGGTCAGCGGCCGAGCACTATAACCACAGCTTCACCGAGGCGGATTTTCTCTGGGCATATTTCTTTCCCTGTCGTATATTCCAAGACCCTTTCGTCGAAGCTCCATGAGGCTCTACGATGCCCCGCTCTTGACGACCAAACCTGGGTGACCCAGCACGCCCATGAGACGGCGTTGAGGCAAGCCCTTGACGTACCCTCATGGAAGGCCTAGGCCCGGCCACCTAAACCTGCTGGTATCTTAAGATAAAGTTTATTACTCCTCCTCCTATATTCTTTTGGCTCTATTCCTGTTTCTCTCTCTCTCTCTACCTCATCGCTCCTATCAGACGATTGCTGTGGCGGGAGCTCAGAACGTCGTCGTTCTGAGCTCACGCCAGAACAGTCGTCACGACCTACCAACTAGCCCAAACGCTCACCCATCAGGAAGGAAGGAAGGAAAGAAGAAAGGAAGGAAGGAAGGAAGGAAGGAAGGAAGGAAGGAAGGAAGGAAGGAAGGAAAATAAAGGGAAAAGAAGGGCAAGGAGGTTAACCAGCCTATAGGCAACCAGTTTGCTACCCTGCGCATGGGAGAGGGATGGGGGAGATGAAAGAGAGCGGAGAGGGAAGATAGAAACAGCACATTCGGCAGCACCGCGCGCACACTCAGTCGTAGTCCAGTCTTGTCTTTCGCGGTGTGTGACATTGCTGTTACAGTCGCTTGTTCAAGTCGGTGTCGCGTAGGAATTTCAACAAAGCCTTCGTCGCCTTCTGTTGCAAGGTCTTTTCTCGGTCACTTGACAGAATAGTGTCCACAGACATTTGGCTGTTGTCGATGCGCGCAAAAGCAGACGCCAGTGACTGTCTCTCGATTTCATACAATGGACAGTCACACAGGATGTGGTATAGCGTCTCTTCGCAATGACAGGCATCGCAGAGAGCGTTGTCGGCCATTCCTATGACAAAGGAGTAAGATTTTGTAAATGCCACTCCTAGCCATAAGCGATGAAGAAGGGTGGCTTCTCTTCGGTCGAGTCCAGTGGGCATGCGGAGAGCCATCAAAGAGGACAGGTGGTGTTGACGATTCGTATCGATGCTTGGTGGGCACCATAGTGAAAACGTGATTTCACGCGCAAGTCGTCGAAGATTACTGGCAGCATCAATCCTCGAAAGTGGTATGGCTTCTTCTCGTGTTCCTTCAAGGGCTGCCCGCGCGGCAGTATCGGCATGTTCGTTCCCTATGATGCCGCAGTGACTTGGCAGCCATTGAAGCGTCACATGATGCCCTTTCTCGAGTAAAGTGTGGAGAAGGCATCAAACTTCGAAAACAAGCTGTTCGTACGGGCCGCGACGCAGTGCTGAGAGCACAGATTGTAGGGCAGCCCTTGAGTCGCTGAAAATCGACCATTGTTGCGGTGGTTCTCGATTGACCACACAAAGTGCAGCGCGCAAAGCAGCTAGTTCCGCTTCTGTAGATTGCGTGGAGTGGTCAGTCCTAAAGCTGATGGTAACACCTCTTGCTGGGATAACTACTGCCCCTGACGAACACTGGTGGTTCGTGGAACCATCGGTGTATACATGTATGCTGTCTGAATATTTCTCGTGCAAAAGAAGGAGAGACAGTTGTTTCAGCACAGGCGACGAAAACTCAGATTTCCTCCGGATCCCTGGTACACTAAGATGCACTGTGGGTCGAATAAGACACCAAGGTGGTATAGATGATTTAGATGCATGAGTGAAGCCCGAGGGAATTTTATTGTTGTATTTCGCGATAATTTTGGCGAACGATGCTTGGCGCCTCTCTGAAGGCAACAGTGCAAGGTGATGGCCGGGGGCACGTGCGAAGTGTCGGATGTGCGTTCTCAGGACTTCTACAACAATGTGAGTTTGTATCGGATAGTCACCAGCAATTGCAATTGTTGCTTCTGTTGACGTACATCTGGGCAGACCGAGGCACACTCTCAGCGCTTGGGCTTGTACTGCCTGTAAAACACGAACATTGGTCTTGCAGGTATTGCTAAGCACGGGCAAGCTATATCCGAGGAAACTGAGAAACAGGGCCCTGTAGAGCTCCATCATTGCGTCTACTGACATCCCCCACGTCTTTCCTGCCAGGAACTTGAACAGTTGAGAAATAGCGGTCAGGCGCTTCTTCATATAGGTCACATGCGGACTCCAACAGAGGTCCCTATCAATAATGATGCCCAGAAACCGGTGGGTTTTGGCGTAAGAAATCGGTCGCCCGCAGATTGAGATGACATAAGGGGTCATTGCTTTGCAAGTGAAAGCCACCAGCGCGCATTTTTCTGGTGATACATTGAGACCTTGTTTGAACAAGTAGTTGACAATTATAGTTGCTGCTTTTTGAAGCAGGGAACGTATCTGAGGACGTCTGACTGCCGATGTCCAGACACAGATGTCGTCTGCGTATATTGAGATTTTAATGGTGCTTGGCAAGTATTCACCAAGGCCAATTAGTGCAAGATTGAATAGCGTCGGGCTAAGAACTCCGCCTTGAGGAACACCCCTGGAAGTATAGCGTCGCGTAGTTGGGCCATCTTCTGTTAACACAAAGAATGACCTTGCAGCCAGGTAACTCGAAATCCACCGAAAGACTCGACCACCAAGGCCAACCACCGCAAGAGCACCCAAGATGGCTTCATGTAGTACATTATCATAAGCGCCTTTCACATCTAAAAACAAAGCTGCACATAGTCGCTTATGGGATCTTTCGTGCTGAGCGTACGAAACTAGATCAACGACATTGTCAATAGAAGAGCGGTCGCGTCGGAAACCAGCCATTGAATTCGGATAAATCTTGTAGTATTCAAGATACCACTCCAGGCGGCCTAGTATCATCCGTTCCATTATCTTCCCTACGCAGCTGGCCAGTGCTATTGGGCGGTATGAGGCGAGTTCGAGTGGGGATTTGCCCTGCTTCAAGATGGGTAACAAGCGGCTTACTTTCCAGTCATCAGGAACATTGCCATCCCGCCACGAGATGTTGTAGAGGCTCAACAGTTCTCTCCTTGCACCTTCCCCAAGGTTGCACAAGGCTCGGTACGGAATACCATCTGGGCCCGGAGAAGTTGAACGCCTGCAGAGAGCTAGTGCCGCCTCGCGCTCCTCCATTGTAAAAAGGAGGTCCATGTGGTAGTCACGGGAACGGGGGACGTCACCTCTCACGGGAGAATCTGGACGAGTGGCTTGGTTGGCGATCTGCGCACAGAAATCTTCTGCGACATCGATGTCTTGCCTCCTTTGAAATTGCGCGAGCGCTTTGAATGTAAAGCGCTGTTCCGTAGGGTGACGCAGACCTTGCACCGTTTTCCAAATGTGTGAGAGTGGCTTGCGAGGGTCTAGTGACTGGTAAAACGTTGTCCATCGTTACGACGCTAATCTATCCATGCGACGCCGAATCTTCTTTTGCATCCTCCTGGCTGCCATAAGATCGTGGATTGATTTTGTACGCCGATACCGATGCTCCGCCCGGCGTCGCAGTGCTCGGAGTCGCTCCAACTCTATATCAAAGTCGTTTCGTGTGGAAGATATCGTCACCGTGCGAGTGGAATTTTGCATTGTGCTCTTAATTGTTTCCTCTAACCCAGATCGTAGGCCATCGCTGCAAGCATCTTCCATGTCAGATATGAAGTTGGTCCATTGGACTGCTCGAATGGTCGTCCGTGGACCATAACTAGACAAGCCTTTGATGTTAAGGTAGATTGGAATGTGATCACTTCCTCGTGTCTCACCATCTGGAAACCACTTGACGTATCTCGCGAGGGAGTTGGAGACAAAAGCAAGGTCGAGACAGCTGCCGTATGTCACCCCTCGAAGAAAAGTGGGGCTGCCGTCGTTCAGGAGAGTAAGGCCATAGTTGTAGGCGATGTTTGCTAACCTGCGTCCTCTTGCATTTGTCCGCGTACTTCCCCATGCGTGACTGTGCGCATTGAAATCACCTATGAGGACCCATGGTGCAGGACACACTCTCAAAATATCCGCTAATCTCCTGGAATCGAGATTACTTGACGGCGATATATAAACGCCTATGAGAGTAAACATGAGTTGGTTCTTTTTCACAGTGATGCAGACATACTGATTGTCATCGTGAGGTGCAATTGGTTGCACAACATACGTCAGTTCACGACGAACAAAGACGATGATTTTGCTGCACGCACCTTTCGTTGAAGACATGACAGCTTCGTACCCCGATAGTCTTATTGGTTTCGACAAATTGGGTTCACAAATGACGATGATTGGAAACACGTTGGTAAACACAAACTGACGAAAATCTGAAAGGCGTGATTTTAGTCCTCTGGCATTCCATTGAATGACGGATGCAGCCTTGACTTCTTTACGAAAAGTTGAGGTGTGAGTAGCCATCTTCCTAGTTGAGAGATTCAAGCACTGGGCTTAGGGCGTCCAATAGTCCGAGTGCGCTTCGAGCAGATGGTGTCTTCATGTCGACTAATATCGCTCGGATGGCTTCTATAAGGGAACGCAGCACCGAGATCACTTGACGATCAGTTTTAGGCAAATCTTCCATGGTTGGAGACGGCTCTTGTGTGGCCACAACCTGCAGAGGTTCCTTGGCAGAAGAGCGCGTCGGGAGCGTGGGCCATTCCTCCAGAGAAGGAGGCTTCTCTGTTTCTTTCGTAGAAGCGGTGGGCCCTTTCGCGGCCCTACTGGATAGAACCACTAAAGAGTGGGAAGGAGCGTCTCGGGAATGTGCCTTCTTTGAAGACTTTCGATGATGCCGACGTCGACGCCGACGCCGGACTACTTCGGCTGCCTCCCTGTGTGTTGAGTTGTCTCGGGCCATTTGTCTGAGAACCGCGCGCTCCTTTTGGATTCGAGGACAGTCTTTCGACGAGGCAGCATGAGGACCACTGCAGTTGGCGCACTTCAGAGTAGTCGCCCGACAGGCGTCTTCAGCCTGAGGTTGAGCGCAGTGGGGACACAGTCGTAAGTTGGGGCAGACGCCTTTGACGTGTCCTAGCCTGAAGCACTGATGACATTGAAGTGGCTTTTGGATGAATGGTCGAACCGGATGTCGAAAATGTCCAACTTTAACGTGGGACGGTATGCAATCTCCCTTGAAAAACACTTTTACGCCGTACTTGTGTAATGACAGTTCCCTCGTTTGCAGGCTTGATTAGGGTAGACAAGTCAGCATTAGGAATGGCAGTGTCAATGTCATAAATTACACCGGCAATTGATTTGTCATCCATCGGGATAAAAGGGCGCATTTTAATGCCACCTAGCTCAGTCATTTGCTGCAGCTGTCCTAGCGCACGTCTATGGCGAGAATATTTTTCCTTGGGTTTACTCGTACGTCCTTAATTTGATGTGGCACCGCACATTCGAGAGCAACCGAAAGGGCTTGCCTGTTCAGAAGCCGTAGGTTGCTTGATGGATCTTCGGGCATGAAGATGATGACGTGCGGCCAGCGCGCAGGCCTTGAATGCACAGTCGCTGTGCTTGCAGGAGCTGATGCTGCTGTATTCGTCGTCCTTCTCTTCGCCCTCTTACCCCGGACAGGTATAAAGCTGCCATCGGATGTGTCGTCTTCCGACATAGAATAGAGGTCGGTGTCCTCAGTGTCACTGGGAGAGCCAGCTCGCTTCCTTGTGGTTGACGGGTGTGAGGACCTGTGACCAGGCGGGCCTCTGGCATGCTCCATGTCCATCACCGCAAGACGGAGAGGCGAGGCACCTCAAAAGACCGATGATTTCACTAAAATAAAACAGAGCGCAGAAACAAGCATTCTTCTAAAGAGACACTTCTTCTTCAGAGTTTCTGCATTATACGCCGGACAAAACGGGGCACGTGTCCCAGGAGAAGAAAAAGTTGGAGAGGATTAAGTGAGCGCGTACCGGCCATTACGACCGTTTTCGAACACCACCGACAAAGTTCCTGCGAGCCTAAATATTCCCGCTGTTAAAACAAGAAAACGTTCAATCAACACCCATGATGACCACGCCCATAATTTCTTCCTTTAAATCACCTCTACTTCACCGTTTCTGGTATCGACCCATTTTTTTTTTTTGCATCAGAAATAGGGCTCGATCGGTTACCACCTTTACAGAGTGACAGTGGGAAGTGGAACAGGAAGGAAGGTCGTTTTTAAAACGTAAGTAAAGAAGCAACCGTTGAAGAAAGGCGTAAGACAGCCGATTTGTCACGCCATTGGGCAACCACGGCGCAAGCGCCAGTCGCACGCGTTGGGACCAGCTGCCGTGCTGCTTGCCCAACGCGGGACGCTCCCCCGGAACGACAGGTCGAGTATAGCGATAAGCGGGAACGGGCGAGGCGACGATTAAGAAAAGAAGATCGGGATTGATCGCCCGAGATGCTGCCAAGTGCCGCATGTTTTTGTCTTGTTCTACCGCCATGAAATTTACCGCATCAGTTCGTCGCGACGAGGTGATGAATTTCGACAGCGCCTGCTCGTCCTCGTTAAGCGACGGGGATGCGTTGAAATAGCGACGCAACGTGATAAAGCTACGCGACAATGCATTGAGAAATCAGGTGAACAAATCGACATGGTCATCATTGCCATACAACTCAGGAGGGTACTGGGCAAGCTTAATCGCGGTTACGTACGCGCTCACAAAGGAGGTTCGAGTAACATAATGTCCCTCATGCATTCGTTTAAAGTACCTGCAAGGAAAAAAAAATCATGGCATATCCCTGAAGTGAATGATGATTGGGCGAAGCAGTAAGATCGTTCGTTGTTACTGTAAATCACCCGTGACATTGACCACTCACGCATGTAAATGAGTGACAAAGCGGTGTACAATTATATCCACGGTTAATTAGCCATATTTGTTATGTTGTATTGAGTAGCAAACTTCGTTTTGCCTTCTTTATTATTGCTTTGCGGAATCGGATATAGCTTGAAGCTGGCAAAGACGAGGTCTGCACACGTTTTTGTGGCGGTTGTTGGTTGTTTTCAGTCGTATTAAGTACGACTGAAAACAACCAACATTTGCCACAGGAACCTGCGCAGACCTCGATCGTGGAGGATATCAGGACGTCATATGCTGACACAAGTCACTCGTTGTCTGTGAATGGTAATGATGTTGACGATGATAATCATCATCATCGTCATTGTCACGAAGCTATTCAGCAAGAAGCTATCGTGTAGGTTCGTGCGAGTACAAACTCATGACAGAACCGTCCATCTGGGAAGAAGAGACGACACCATTTGGGCAAAAAAAAGGAAATAAAAACAACAGTCGACTGTATTTTAAGTAAAATGAGGAAAGAGAAAATGATAAAAAATGAAACTAGAGAATACGAAAGAGCTAAAGTTAACAGAGCTATGGGGAGCTTACGGATAGATGCAAATGAGACTTTCGTTCACAAGAAACGACAAACGACGGTCACAGTTCTGTAGCAGGACACGTACAAACAATGAGGCTTGGAGTGGCGAAACGCAGTCAGGGGTTGCGGTGTCGCTCGGAGGACAGGTAGCGTTGGTCGACCCAAGGTCAGAGCCCTTCTGCGTTCTTCCTCCGATGCTTGGACGTGGAAACAAGGACGAACGCAAAGTGCTCGGCTAAAGCCGGACGAAATGGCTGGCCAACGCCAGATGGTGGTTGAATCTCAGGAACACGCCCAGGTGAGAGACCGCAGCGGCCTTGCCACAGGAACACAACCGCAACTCCCGCACCCTGGTATCCTGCTCGCCTTCACCCCGTCTCAGCCACGTCTGTCGTGTTCTTTCTACGGCTGCTTTCCCGAACCACGTGGAAGCCTCTCAATGGTGAAGTTTTCCGACGCCACCTTACGCAATCCGTCTACGCCTTATCTTCCTCGCTGTATACACCAAACAAGCTCGCGTCCACACATACAGTCGTCGCCATCGTCTTTCTCGCACCGATGCCATCGCGCACTTTTCGAACCACGAACTGGTTGCACTCGCGCACTTATCATAGTCATGACGTACGCTGGGTACCTTGCATGTGCTGTGCCGTCATGGCAGAAAGGGGATGTGTCGTCTGAAAGGCGCTTGTTCATCATCGTCATCAGGGGACAGCGGACATAGCTCGACCCTAAGAAGCTGTGCCGCTAAGTGTAATCTTCTTCTTGTTCTCAGTCGATACATTAATCCTCCCTCCCCTCCAGAAGCTATCAGCCCCCGACATGGTTCTGAGCTACCTGCAGGGTCGGAGGTGTTCAAGGTTTTGAGTGAACCTCCCTTCACTTTGCACTGCCTCCGAGATCGGCCCTTACTTGACCAAACATGTGCAGTCCCCATGTGACTTCGCAAGTTCTGGAGGTCTGTGAAGTGACTCATGACGCTAACGCGTGATGACGATTCTCGCGCCAACGCCACCGATGGTCAACTGGGCGTTCTATGGGATATCTAAGAATTTCGCCTTAACATATCTGTACTGTCATCACTTCCACACTACTGAGGAGGAGGTAAGGGATTAACTGTGATTAGCCGTAAGACTGAATCCCAGTGTGATCTGAGTCACTTACGAGTGCATGAAAGAGGTTCGAAGTAACAAATAAGCAGCTGACGGAACGGACAAAATCTGTACTGTCATCACTTCCACACAACTGAGGAGGAGGTAAGGGATTAACTGTGATTAGCCGCAAGACTGAATCCCAGTGTGATCTGAGTCACTTACACGTGCACGAAAGAAGTTCGAAGTAACAAATAAGCAGATGACGGAACGGGCAAAATAATGTGCCGGGATGGAGATGCAAGGCTAAGCGGCAAGGTGGATGATCGAAGGTAAACACCAATAGACATTGCGCAAGTTCTTTTTGATCTATGAACAGCACGCGTTAGACAAATTCTCTAAGGACGCGTTTTACTTTCGTGTTTTACCGATTCATACGACGGAGGGATCAACCATGTTTTTCTATAGTCAGAAAAAATCTCGCTCCTGGAAAACCACGTGGGTACAACGCGGGCTCGAGCCCTGATATCGTGCCAACCCGCACGTCGCGGGAAAGAGCGTTAAACAGAGAGAGAGAGAGAGAGAGAGAGAGAGAGAAAGCTTCGTCAGCAGCAAGCCCTGGCTCCTTCAAAACCCCGCCGTCTAACTTTGTTTCCATCTCTCTGCGCTGCCGACAGCGGCGAGACGCGCTCTGTTTTCTCGCTTCCCGAACTTAGACACTGGCTCACGAAGGAAGCCTCACAGAAGACGCCCCTTCCTCCCTCGGTTTCTTTGACGGCAGCGTGAGCCGTTGGTTTCGCCTCGCGCTCTCCCACTAACGTCAGTGCGGGTGTGTAACGCTTCAAAGACCCCCGCTTCGTCCTTGGCTTTCGTCCAGGTACAAACCTCTTGCACGCCGGCTTGAAGTGGAGAACGAGAGCGAGGGCTTGTGGCGGTGTGTGGACGTAAGCGGCAACTCCGACCCCCGGGTTTCCACCCCCAAGTCACCACACGTGAAAGCGTAGAAACGACCTCGTCCGCTTCAGAACACGGAAGGAGACACACTATCTTTCTTCAAAAACCGGACTTCTCCGCAGGCTGCAAAAGACCTCCAAGATCGGCCCCGGGGTTACAACGAATGTCCGCAAGGTCTTGCACGCTCTACGCGAGGGGCTTGCCCCCACCTTTCAGGCCATCTTTCTTTCGTCGCCTAGCCCGTCAGCGATGGCGCGTGTTCCGTGGTTATTCGTACATCCACAGCCAGGGGCAACCCGGGTCGCGCAACATCTTTCGTGCACGAGGGGCTTTGCCTGATGCCTTCGGTGGCGGTCTTGTCGTCGGTGGGTCTGCTCCCACCGGAAGTGCTCATTTCAAAGATGCACGCTTTTTTCTACGCTTTGGAAGAAGGAACGAGATTCCTTATTTGAGATGAGAGCTTCTGGGAGGCATCCCGAGTCCTCGCGAGTAGCCTTAGGTTCCATTGTTCTGCGTAAATGAGCACCTGAGGGAACACGCGAACTTGAAAAAGAATATCATTGCACACCTTTCGGCGCGTTGCGTAAACCTGCTATTGTGAGCCTAGATTCTATGATGTGAGGATCCTTGGAGGAAATAAAGATGAAACGGTGCCTACGCATTCGGAGGTGTTCCACTTAAAGGAGACGATAAATTTATTGTGTCACTCAAACGTCCGTTTCATTTTATGACGCTCAGCATCGTTTCTTCACGTCTCCGTTCTGATACGACACCTAAATGTCTTGTGCGACGTGGACAATGCGTCTGCACAAAGGCTGTAGTATACACATATACGCCTCCCAATAACAGTTTCGAATGATGTTATGAGTCAGAGCCTGTCCTGTTTCCTTGCGTTTCTTCTTATTGTAATTATTGTTTCAGCGCTGCAATATCTCTAGCTGCTTGTGTGTACCTTCTCATCTTTGTGCAACCTCTTTTCTCCCCTTTATCCCTTCCCCAGTGCAGGGTAGCAAACCGGATGTGCGTCTGGTTAACCTCCCTGCCTTTCCTTGTATCTTTATCTCTCTCTCTCTCTCTCTCTCTCTCTATAGCGGTCTCCCAGACCTCATTGCTGTGGTAAAGTCTGGGGAGTGCGATTAATACAGATTTTCCGCAGCCTTCTACTATGCAATTGAGAGACCTGGTTTCTCCAATAAAACGGCATTGCGGACAGAGTCGAGCAGGGACTATGAGGTGAGTTCTTGTTCGGTGCGGGAAGGTGTTCACCCGGTAGAGCGGGGAGCGGTTCAATCACTCCGCGCCCTACAGGGCCACGGAACCGATTGCCTAACGACTCAATTGTCAGACAGGAGTTGCCACACGGGCGATTTCGAAGGTCATTGAGTCAATAGTCTACGGAGTCAACGGAGAACCCCGCCACCTCCGTTGAAACTTCGAACCGGATGTGTGTCTGGTTAACCTCCCTGCCTTTCCTTGCATCGTTATCTCTCTCTCTCGATGGCTATCGAGCGACGGGAGCAGAAACAGCGCGAACGTGCCAACGTTGACAAGCAGTGAAAACGTGGTTACAGTTTCACTGCTCAACAAAACAAATAAACATTCATAAGTGCGTATAAATAATTCATTAAAATGTTTAAACAAAAATAACAGACCCATGTGTGTTTTTAAGTGTATTTATATGTTTCACTAACGATAACACGGAAACGAAAATGAAGATTTGCATCGCTACAAAATCTTCGCCAGAAACACCCGAAAAACTCAACGGCCGTTGAAAATTGCCGTGTAGCGCCGCGAAAACTATCGAGTCGATGGAGCTGCGGCGTTTGGACGGCCGTAGGCTCGACGGCCTTTCAAACGTACCCGTGTAACACAGGTATAAGTATTTGACAGGAAGCGGGGGCACGTGTTCTACGGGCTAGTTTGTGACGCTACGTGATATTGAACTGAACTAGAGGATGCATGTGTTCGTAGTAGACGTCCTCCGCATTCGATCAGGTGGTTCAAACCTCGGAAAGCAGTCCGGAGAAAGACGAGGCCAGGTGCGGAAGAACTAAGGTCGACTCGTACATGTTGCGGCTCAGTCGAAAACCCCCTTGTCAGGCCCTCTTACGTCTGAGTGTGGGTCTGTTGATCGATGATTGATCGATTGATACGTGGGGTTTAACACCGCAAAAACCACCATATGGTTATGAGAGACGCCATAGTGGAGGGCTCCGGAAATTTCGACCACCTGGGGTTCTTCAACGTGCACCCAAATCTGAACACACGGGACTACAGCATTTTGGCCTCCAGAGCGCGAGTCCGTGAGCGTGCGTGAGGTAACGTGTGTGCGCGTACCGTGCTAAAGGCATTACACAATCGGTATCATTGTCAAGCTAAGGAACACCCCTCGAGCCTCCTTTCGCCTTCTATTTCTCTTCGGTCGACACGCTCTAATTGGAGCGGTTGCAGACGAAGATAGTGTCTGGCGGGGGTCTCTTGGAGCACCTCTCCCCTCCCCAGCCTACAAGAAAAGCAGGAAGGGCACCACATAACGCGTCAAACCTGCGCGCAACACACACACACACACACACACACACACACACACACACACACACACACACACACACAACGCTCTTTGTGGCTGGGTCCATTATACTGTCATGGGAGTTATAATATCCAAGACAGACAGATCAAATATGGGCCATCCGGCGAGCATGGGAGGCGTCTGAGAGACAGGGTCTCTCCACCGCCCCTGGTGTGGCTTAGGCCCACGCCTCAATCCGCTGGTTAAATAAAGTTTGCTCACTCGCTCACTCACTCACTCACTCACAGACAGACAGACAGACAGACAGACAGACAGACAGACAGACAGACAGACAGACAGACAGACAGACAGACAGACAGACAGATAGATAGATAGATAGATAGATAGATAGATAGATAGATAGATAGATAGATAGAGAGATAGACAGATAGATAGATAGATAGATAGATAGAGAGATAGACAGATAGATAGATAGATAGATAGATAGATAGATAGCTAGATAGATAGACAGATAGATAGATAGATAGATAGATAGATAGATAGATAGATAGATAGATAGATAGATAGATAGATGTTACTTGCAGTTGCTTCGGGAAAAAACACTACATAAGTTCCATGTAGTGGAAGGAGTTTCCTTCACGCATTTTGTTCGACAGGTGTCACGACGAAAACGAGCCCATTCGGCGATTTGTAGGCGCCTTCATGTTCATCACGGTGTGTGTGCATGTTCGTGATTGGATGTGTGTGTTCATAAAGAATGGTATGAAATTTTCTCATTTGCGTGTGTGTGACTGAGTATAATCGTCCCGACTATGCCCACTAAAGGACAAAAGTCTCTCCCGTGCTCGATCCGTCAGTCGACTCAGGTCCTGTGCTTGCTGCTGCCACTTCATACCCGCAAACTTCATCATCATCATCATCATCATCATCATCATCATCATCATCATCATCATCATCATCATCATCAGCCTGACTACGTCCACTGCAGGACAAAGGCCTCTCCCATGTTCCGCCAGTTAACCCGGTCCTGTGCTTGCTGCTGCCAATTTATGCCCGCAAACTTCTTAATCTCATCTGCCCACCTAACCTTCTGTCTCCCCCTAACCCGCTTCCCTTCTCTGGGAATCCAGTCAGTTACCCTTAATGACCAGCGGTTATCCTGTCTACGCGCTACATGCCCGGCCCATGTCCATTTCCTCTTCTTTATTTCAACTATGATATCCTTAATCCCCGTTTGTTCCCTAATCCACTCTGCTCTCTTCTTGTCTCTTAAGGTTACGCCTACCATTTTTCTTTCCATTGCTCGCTGCGTCGTCCTCAATTTAAGCTGAACCCTCTTTGTAAGTGTCCAGGTTTCTGCTCCGTAGCTAAGTACCGGCAAGATACAGCTGTTATATACCTTCCTCTTGAGGGGTAGTGGCAGTCTACATGTCATAATTTGAGAGTGCTTGCCGAATGTGCTCCAACCCATTCTTATTCTTCTAGTTACTTCAATCTCGTGGTTCGGCTCTGCGGTTATTACCTGCCCTAAGTAGACATAGTCTTTTACAACTTCAAGTGCACTATTACCTATCTCGAAGCGCTGCTCCTTGCCGAGGTTGTTGTACATTACTTTCGTTTTCTGCAGATTAATTTTAAGACCCACCTTTCTACTCTCCATGTCTAACTCCGTAATCATGAGTTGCAATTCGTCCCCCGAGTTACTCAGCAATGCAATGTCATCGGCGAAGCGCAGGTTGCTAAGGTATTCTCCATTGACTCTTATACCTAACTGTTCCCATTCTAGGCTTCTGAAAACCTCCTGTAAGCACGCGGTAAATAGCATTGGGGAAATTGTGTCCCCCTGCCTCACACCCTTCTTGATTGGTATTCTGTTGCTTTCTTTATGAAGCACTATGGTAGCAGTTGATCCCCTGTAGATTTCTTCCAGAATTTTTATATATACTTCATCTACGCCCTGATTCCGCAGTGTTTGCATGACGGATGATATTTCTACTGAATCAAACGCCTTCTCGTAATCTATGAAGGCTATGTATAGTGGTTGGTTATACTCTGAGCATTTCTCTATTACCTGATTGATGGTATGAATGTGGTCAATTGTTGAGTAGCCTGTTCGAAATCCTGCTTGTTCCTTTGGTTGATTGAATTCTAATGTTTTCTTTACTCTGTTAGCAATTACCTTTGTAAATAGCTTGTATACTAGAGAGAGCAAGCTAATCGGCCTGTAATTCTTCAAGTCCTTGTCATCTCCTTTCTTATGTATTAAGATGATGTTAGCGTTCTTCCAAGATTCTGGTACTCTTCCCGTCAGGAGACACCTCGTAAACAGGGTGGCTAGTTTTTCTAACACAATCTGTCCTCCATCTTTCAGCAGATCTGATGTTACCTGATCCTCACCAGCAGCTTTGCCCCTTTGCATGCTCTCCAAAGCTTTTCTGACTTCTTCTATCATTACTGGTGGGGTGCAATCTGGGTTACTGCTAGTTCTTATAGTATTAAGGTCGTGGTTGTCTCGGCTACTGTACAGATCTCTGTAAGACTCCTCCGCTATTTTAACTATCCTATCCATATTGGTAGTTATTTTGCCTTCTTTGTCCCTTATTGCATACATCCGACTTTTGCCTATCCCAAGTTTCCTCTTCAATGCTTTGACACTTCCTCCGTTTTTCAGAGCGTGTTCAATTCTCTCCATGTTATACCTTCTTACATCGCATACCTTACGTCTATTAATCAACTTCGAAAGCTCTGCCAGTTCTATTTTGTCTGTTGTACTTGACACTTTCATGATTTGACGCTTCCTAATTAGGTTCTTCGTTTCCTGGGAAAGCTTGCCAGTGTCCTGTCTAACTACCCTGCCTCCAACTTCCACTGCACACTCCGTAATGATATTCGTCAGATTATCATTCATTGTATCTACGCTAAGGTTGGTTTCCTCACTAAGAGCTGAGTACCTGTTCTGCAGCGACACTCTGAATTCCTGTACTTTCCCTCTCAGTGCTAGCTGATTAATTGGCTTCTTGCGTATCAGTTTCTGTCGTTCCTTCTTCAAGTCTAGGCGAATTCGAGACCGTACCATTCTATGGTCACTGCATCGTACCTTGCCAATCACTTCCACATCCTGCACGATTCCAGGGTGTGCACTCATTATAAAGTCTATCTCGTTCTTATTTTCGCCATTAGGGCTCCTCCATGTCCACTTGCGGTTTTCTCGTTTTCGGTAGAAGGTATTCAAAATCCGTAAATTATCGCGTTCTGCCAATTCTACCAGTAGCTCTCCTCTGGCGTTTCTAGTACCGATGCCATAATCTCCTACTGCCTGGTCTCCAGCCTGCTTCTTCCCTACCTTTGCATTAAAGTCGCCCATCACTATAGTATACTGTGTTTTTACCTTACTCATTGCCGATTCCACGTCTTCATAGAAGCTTTCAACTGAAGCGTCATCATGGCTGGATGTAGGCGCGTAAGCCTGTACTACCTTCATTTCGTATTTTTTATTCAGTTTAATTACGATACCTACCACCCTTTCATTAATGCTATAGTATTCCTCTATGTTGCCAGCTATGTTTCTGTGAATTAGGAACCCCACTCCCAGTTCTCTTCTGTCTGCCAAGCCCCTGTAGCAAAGGACGTGCCCATTCTGTAGCACCGTATAGGCCTCATCTGTCCTCCTAACTTCACTGAGCCCAATTATATCCCATTTAACACCCTCTAGCTCCTCGAATAGTACAGCTAGACTTCCCTCACTAGATAAGGTTCTAGCGTTAAACGTTGCCAAGTTCAGGTTCCAATGGCGGCCTGTCCGGATCCAGAGATTCTTAGGACCCTCTGCTGCGTTGCAGATCTGACCACCGCCGTGGTCAGTTGCTTCGCAGCTGCTGGGGACTGAGGGCCGTGAGTTATTTGACGTAAGCATGTGGGAGGTAGTGGCCAGATACAGCACCAAGGTGGCCAATCCTTCTCTGGTGAGGGAGTGCGTTCTCGGCGGTGTTTTGCCGGTGAGGCCGCACCCCAGGCCTCTTAATGCAGTTCCATCAACACGCGGATTTTTTTTTTTATCTGGTTGGGAACTGCGCGGTACCGGGATTTGAACCACGGACCTCTTGCATGCGAGGCGGATGCTCTAACCACTACGCCATCGCCGCAACCCTAATCTCATATGCCGAGCTAACTTTCTACATGCCTCTCACCGGCTTGCCTTTTCTTGGAATACATCATGCGATCTTTAATGGCCAGCGGTTATATTGCCTTCGCGCTTCGTTCCCTGGACGTGACTATTTCTTCTTGATTTAGACTTATGTCCTGGACACCCGTTCGTTCTGATACACTGCTCCCTTCTTGTGCCTTACGCTTACACCTAATATTTTTCTTTCCATTGGTCACTGCGTCATCCTCAACTTAAGTTGAACCCTCCAGGTTTATGCTCCGTAAGTACCGGTAACATGCAGCTGTTATATATACCTTCCTCTTGAGGGATAGTGGCAGTCTACCATTCATGATTTGAGAAAGTTTGCCGAATGTGCTCCCCCCCCCCCCTCTCCGACCTTATTCTTCTAGTTACTTCAATCTCGTGGTTCGGCTCCGTGGTTACGAGCTGTCGAAAATAGACGTACTCTCTTGATAATACATATGGTATATCATAAATATGGTACAAAAGGGAAACATTATACATAGACGCAACACAATATTCTGTTTTAGCCAAGGGTCGATTCAGAGGGAGCGTCCAGTATTTTTGAGCCACCAACTCCCCCTAATTTGTGCATGTATAGGCTCAGTATGTGACACGCACTGATGATGGCCTAGCGGTTATGATCATCGACTGTCCCGAAGGTAGCGGGATCGAATGCCAACGACGGAGAAATAGAGGCGAAATGTTAGAGTCCCGTTCACTTGGATTTAGGTACACGAAAAAGAACATCACACAGTCGAAATTTCCAGAGCCCCTCACAACGGCGTCCCCCAATATGATATTGTAGTTTTGGGACCTGAATCCCCAACAATCACTGCATAATGTGTGTGTTGACGCACCCACACTCAGCTTTAGGTATCAGACTGTACCCATACGATGATCCCCCTTCTGAGAAATACCATATCCGACCTATAGGCTGTGGTACCACTGGTTCATCGTACGATAAATAAGTGCGGCAGTACTATAGCGCGATGGTCAGTGCGTTATTTAATCTGCAAGGCCTATATTGACAACCAGAATCGTCAATCTACAACAAGCATTGAGTCACCCACGCAGCGCAAACAGCTTTTATCATGGTAACATTTCATATAAACGGTGATAGCTTAGCGTAAACGGTACGGTATTACCAGCATGCGTTCACACCGCTGCTCAAGTAACCCTAACACGGTGTGGCGACACCGTAGAGCGAGAGGTGTGCTATGAAAAATTTCCAGCTGGGTTAGTTGTTGATGATTCTTAAGCATATTGTCACCCATATGACAGGTTGCCAACTTGTCACCAATATGACAGGTTGTGAACTTGTCACCAATATGACAGGTTGTCAGATGTCACCTCTATGTGAAGTGGTCACATGGGTGAAAGGTTATCAGCATAGACCTTTTCGAATATGGTTCCCTGGGTGCCGCCATAATCCTTTCTGGGCTGCGCTAAACCAGCATGATCCCCGCTCCCTCTAAATGCACTGCAAAGACTATGACGTCAACGTTTGTACTCCCGCATGCAGCCCTACATGGCGGAGTTTTACCTCTCCTGTGGAAAGGTCTCTATTAGTGTGCTTGGACTTTCAAATAAAACTTAGCAGCGAGTTAAGTACTGCGGTTTATCACTCTATTTTTCTATTGTACGTTGGCAGTTTTGCGCTATCCTCACGATGTTCGAAAGCTCTACGGTATTAACGGCACTAAAGACCCTATCTACGTGGGCTTTTCGAGTGTCCTTGGGAAAGTTCTCGAGTTTTGGTTCATCTCCATAAAAAATTAAAAAAATACCATATAATAGTTCTCAGCTGGCAAAGCGATCACAATAAAGCACGTTGCCGTGGTAACGAACCGTGACGTAAACGCGCATACGCATTTGCGTCACACAGCGACCAGACGTTGCGAGTGCGAAGAAGTAAAAACGTGCTTTCTTTAGTGCATCATATACTTTTGCTTACACTAGAGTGTGTGGGGTTAGCCGCTCTATTTGTAGACCCGCGCCCAAGGCTCGTCTCAGACCTCGCACTTCAGTCGCGCGGTTACGCGAAGATTTGTGTTCGCGGAGATTTATTTGTGTGACGCAGCCGAGCTCGAAACCGTTGCGCTCTGGAAGCACAAGCGGGTTGCACCGGTAGGACAGAAAACGAAAAGCCAAGAAAGAAGTTGGCAGTGAAGGGATTCCCCGATATGTTATGCATGATGGTCACTCTCGTAACTGCGCAAGTTTCGACAGAAAACAATTTTGTTTTTCTTCGAGGCTCTGGAGTTTACGAGCTTCACTCGTAAGACAGACAACCGAAACTGGAATCTAAAAAAAGGACTGCATCGTCGTTCTGGCTTCTGGCGTGTATGGCAAGTAAAATAATTTCCACTGAAAAATGTTTTTTTTTTTCGAGGCTCTGACGTTGACGCAAGGAGTCCTCAGGTTCAACGAGACATGCTTGGAAGGTCGGACGCTAAGCTGAGATTACGGTAACTCGGGTCACCTGACGCGATCATTTGTTTTCCCTGCACGCAACGCGCTGACGCCGGGTCGGACGGCGGATTCTTCCGGTTTTTTGGCAAATGACGCGTGTGTGCACTCCTGTTGAGTGAAGCAGAGACGATGTTCGAGATGGTGAACAGTGAGAGAAGCAGGAACCAAGATTGCAACAGAGGGAAGGTTGAGAAGTAAGGAAAGACAGGGATGTTAATTAGGCGTGGTTGTGGTTTGCTACCCTGCATTGAAACATGAGATAAAGAGACAAAGGGGGGGGGGATGAACAACAAGAGAGAAGGCAGAGAGGTTAATCAGGCACATGCCCGGTTTGCTACCCTACGCTGGGGGAATGGGAATGGGGGCATAAAGATGAGAGAGAGGAAAGAGAAGAGAAAGAGAGAAAAAGTTAGAATAAAAGTCATCCGGTCTTTCTAGCATTTGCCTAAGACAATTGGAAGGCCAAAAGCCGTCTTCTTTTCTCTCTTAGTTAAATGTGTCCCGCTGCGGTGGTCTAGTGGCTAAGGTACTCGGCTGCTGACTCGCAGGTGGCGGGATCAAATCCCGGCTGCGGCACCTGCATTTCCGATGGAAGCGGAAATTTCGTAGGCCCGTGTGCCCAGATTTGGGTGCACGTTAAAGAACCCCAAGGTGGTCGAAATTTCCGGAGCCCTCCACTACGGCGTCTCTCACAATCATATGGTGGTTTTGGGACGTTAAACCCCACATATCAATCAATAAAATCTTAGTTTATAATGATACTCTCGTTCTGAAAGACTTCCGTACTCGGCATGGTTTTGGACTGCCTTCGAGATCGAAACGAGGCAGAGTCATGCATCTCACGTGACTTATTACCACTGACATGTGGTAACACCGCAACATAATAGGGACGGTATTGAAAGAATTGATTGCTGGGCTAGTTTGTATACTAGTTCATAAAAACATTGTCTACAAGATGCGAGAAGCTCTTGGCGTGAAGAATCACAGGAGGTTCCTCCGGTATTGGTTCACCATTGACGACGGGACGACGTCCTGTGATTACATTATGTGACTACTTGACGGCGTCATAAACTTTGGTTACCTGTGACGTCATGATGAAGTCATAGCATTGGTATTTCGCATAGATTACGTTAACACTGACGTTCATTTTTCGCATTTGATGATGTATTTCAAGCTTTCACATAAAAAAAAAGGAATGGGCAGAATACAGTGCACATTTGAGGAAGTGCACCAAGACCACTGGCGACCGAAAATACCTGTCGACTTTAAGTACTCTGGCCTCACCCACTTCAGTTGTTAATACGATTTGTTAATAAACGTTTACTTTCTCTCTTTGTAACAACACTATCGTTGCTTTCTGAGCCACCGAGTCTAGGTCCAATGCAGGGCTCGGATACAGAATACGGGTGGCCTCAGCATACGAGAAAGTGGCAGTCAGTTTGCGCCTGGAACCGACCAACGCCTTAATTAGAGATGTACTGCACCGAAAAAACAATCACAGCATATCCACGGAGTGAGTGGTAATGCGTGGGGCGAAGCGTCCGTCAGCCCGCCCATCCGTGCATCCATCAGTCAGTGCGTCCATCTGTCCGTGACTTCGTCCGTCCATCTAGTGAACACACCAAGTACCACCATCTTGCATCTTTTGATCATATAGTCATCATATACAAGTAGTGCCATCCAGTGGACACTCGAAGGACCAAAAGAGAGGTAGCTACCTCTTCCTCCTACTACTATACTACAAACATCGGAGACGCACGACCCACGGATTAAAGAGCTTCGCCCCGAAAAAGCACCGCTTGCACCAAGCAGTGTAATGGTGCGTCAAAGCAGAGCTGCTGGGTACCTTGCCGGGCATCGCTTGGCTAGAATTTTTTATGTGCCCACCTCTCCCTTTCCTACCCCTTGCTTACTACAGACTGTATTTCGGATGGGTTTAAGTGCCACCATGTTGGGTTGTTAACCTTTGCGTTTTGTATCTTTAGATTGATTGATTGATTTGTGGGGTTTAACGTCCCAAAACCACCATTTGATTATGAGAGACGCCGTAGTGGAGGGCTCCGGAAATTTTGACCACCTGGGGTTCTTTAACGTGCACCCAAATCTGAGTACACGGGCCTACAACATTTCCGCCTCCATCGGAAATGCAGCCGCCGCAGCCGGGAATTGAACCCGCGACCTGCGGGTCAGCAGCCGAGTACCTTAGCCACTAGACCACCGCGGCGGGGCTTGTATCTTTAGCAACTAAACGAGCAGTGTCACCTCAAACGCACACGCATGACAACGATCGGGGTGTCAAAAGATAAATTGTTGATTGGGCGAGTTGGTGATTCATGATTGTTCGAAACACGAGCACTGATTAATTTACGTCGCGATATACAAAAACGAGGAAACATCGGTTTAACGAGCCAAGATGGCGACGCCCAGCTGTCTTATGGTAAACAGTCAATATTAAACGTGGTTATGCTAGCTCATTCAAATAGCGCGTATGTGCCTCAAAAATGGGAAAGATAGCCCTACTGACGCAACACTCCGATAAATATTAAGGAAAGGCATGGGTGGCCAACACCACCAAAGGACGGGACGTTGCCGCTTCTTTGCTGAACATCCATACCGGGTGCTTCGCTGGTGATAGAGTGCTGCAACCTCGTCAGGACGGCAAAATTTTGTCCACGACACCATAAGACAGAACGTCCGCCATAAGAACTATGCCGTGAGAAATTCAGGGGTCCCTGTCTCTCTATGAATAGATATCGTTTGAGGAAATAGCAATTTCGCACTGAGCTTCTTTCAGCGCACTGCAAGATTTGGCCGAGACGTTCGCAGCAGCGTCTGCTTTCCGCCGAGTGCGTTCTCTCACCGAGCCCTAAGATTCCTTCACGATCTCTTTGAATGCAACAGAGGTCGTCTGAGCAGGCGAAACGTTCTTGCTCATGGAATGCACCCAACTTCGCCTAAAAGTATGGCCAACAGCCTTAGACGTCTCGCGAAACGTGAAACTTGACCGCCGGCGTCGACAGTGGCGATGCCAATGCTAGTGATGCCAAAAATCACTAGCGATGACTTCACCACATGACGCCATAAAGACAATGAGGATGGTGATTCGTGCTTGTTGGTACGGTAGCATGATCATATATGGTAGCGCAGACAAAGGACACGAACAAGAGAAGGCACATTCAAGACACTGACACAGTGCTGTGTTGTCTTGAATGTGCCTTCTCTTGTCCATGTCCTTTGTCTGCGCTACGATATATTATCATGCAATCAAGACGTCACAAGCCGGTAAACATTGTGGTGTAATTGAGACGTCGCTGCGACGTCAGATCCCCCAACGTCACAAAAGTACATTATCGCACGACATCGTCGCTTGGGCAAACGTAGGCCGCTCTTGGAGACGTTGCAAAACCAGGTGAGGTGCAGAAAGCCATAGACCAATCCCATGTTTATGAAGTAAACAGTGGTATGCGCTGTCGACGTAGTGGGGCGCTTGTAGCAACATCGCGGTGCGTAGGCTCCACCCAGCCCGAGCTTTGGGCTAGCTCCCCGACGTACCGTGCTCGGAGGGAACTTCACAGCTGCCGCATCAGTTGTGATGTGGGTGAATAGAGGGTGGTAGTGGTGCGCCTTGGGCTGGGCGGAGCTAGCACTGGGCTAGTTTGTATACTAGTTCATAAAAACATTGTCTACAAGATGCGAGAAGCTCTTGGCGTGAAGAATCACAGGAGGTTCCTCGGTATTGGTTCACCATTGACGACGGGACGACGTCCTGTGATTACATTATGTGACTACTTGACGGCGTCATAAACTTTGGTTACCTGTGACGTCATGATGAAGTCATAGCATTGGTATTTCGCATAGATTACGTTAACACTGACGTTCATTTTTCGCATTTGATGATGTATTTCAAGCTTCCACATAAAAAAAACAGGAATGGGCAGAATACAGTGCACATTTGAGGAAGTGCACCAAGACCACTGGCGACCGAAAATACCTGTCGACTTTAAGTACTCTGGCCTCACCCACTTCAGTTGTTAATACGATTTGTTAATAAACGTTTACTTTCTCTCTTTGTAACAACACTATCGTTGCTTTCTGAGCCACCGAGTCTAGGTCCAATGCAGGGCTCGGATACAGAATACGGGTGGCCTCAGCATACGAGAAAGTGGCAGTCAGTTTGCGCCTGGAACCGACCAACGCCTTAATTAGAGATGTACTGCACCGAAAAAACAATCACAGCATATCCACGGAGTGAGTGGTAATGCGTGGGGCGAAGCGTCCGTCAGCCCGCCCATCCGTGCATCCATCAGTCAGTGCGTCCATCTGTCCGTGACTTCGTCCGTCCATCTAGTGAACACACCAAGTACCACCATCTTGCATCTTTTGATCATATAGTCATCATATACAAGTAGTGCCATCCAGTGGACACTCGAAGGACCAAAGAGAGGGTAGCTACCTCTTCCTCCTACTACTATACTACAAACATCGGAGACGCAGACCCCACGGATTAAAGAGCTTCGCCCCGAAAAAGCACCGCTTGCACCAAGCAGTGTAAGGGTGCGTCAAAGCAGAGCTGCTGGGTACCTTGCCGGGCATCGCTTGGCTAGAATTTTTTATGTGCCCACCTCTCCCTTTCCTACCCCTTGCTTACTACAGACTGTATTTCGGATGGGTTTAAGTGCCACCATGTTGGGTTGTTAACCTTTGCGTTTTGTATCTTTAGATTGATTGATTGATTTGTGGGGTTTAACGTCCCAAAACCACCATTTGATTATGAGAGACGCCGTAGTGGAGGGCTCCGGAAATTTTGACCACCTGGGGTTCTTTAACGTGCACCCAAATCTGAGTACACGGGCCTACCACATTTCCGCCTCCATCGGAAATGCAGCCGCCGCAGCCGGGAATTGAACCCGCGACCTGCGGGTCAGCAGCCGAGTACCTTAGCCACTAGACCACCGCGGCGGGGCTTGTATCTTTAGCAACTAAACGAGCAGTGTCACCTCAAACGCACACGCATGACAACGATCGGGTGTCAAAAGATAAATTGTTGATTGGGCGAGTTGGTGATTCATGATTGTTCGAAACACGAGCACTGATTAATTTACGTCGCGATATACAAAACGAGGAACATCGGTTTAACGAGCCAAGATGGCGACGCCCAGCTGTCTTATGGTAAACAGTCAATATTAAACGTGGTTATGCTAGCTCATTCAAATAGCGCGTATGTGCCTCAAAAATGGGAAAGATAGCCCTACTGACGCAACCACTCCGATAAATATTAAGGAAAGGCATGGTGGCCAACACCACCAAAGGACGGGACGTTGCCGCTTCTTTGCTGAACATCCATACCGGGTGCTTCGCTGGTGATAGAGTGCTGCAACCTCGTCAGGACGGCAAAATTTTGTCCACGACACCATAAGACAGAACGTCCGCCATAAGAACTATGCCGTGAGAAATTCAGGGTCCCTGTCTCTCTATGAATAGATATCGTTTGAGGAAATAGCAATTTCGCACTGAGCTTCTTTCAGCGCACTGCAAGATTTGGCCGAGACGTTCGCAGCAGCGTCTGCTTTCCGCCGAGTGCGTTCTCTCACCGAGCCCTAAGATTCCTTCACGATCTCTTTGAATGCAACAGAGGTCGTCTGAGCAGGCGAAACGTTCTTGCTCATGGAATGCACCCAACTTCGCCTAAAAGTATGGCCAACAGCCTTAGACGTCTCGCGAAACGTGAAACTTGACCGCCGGCGTCGACAGTGGCGATGCCAATGCTAGTGATGCCAAAAATCACTAGCGATGACTTCACCACATGACGCCATAAAGACAATGAGGATGGTGATTCGTGCTTGTTGGTACGGTAGCATGATCATATATGGTAGCGCAGACAAAGGACACGAACAAGAGAAGGCACATTCAAGACACTGACACAGTGCTGTGTTGTCTTGAATGTGCCTTCTCTTGTCCATGTCCTTTGTCTGCGCTACGATATATTATCATGCAATCAAGACGTCACAAGCCGGTAAACATTGTGGTGTAATTGAGACGTCGCTGCGACGTCAGATCCCCCAACGTCACAAAAGTACATTATCGCACGACATCGTCGCTTGGGCAAACGTAGGCCGCTCTTGGAGACGTTGCAAAACCAGGTGAGGTGCAGAAAGCCATAGACCAATCCCATGTTTATGAAGTAAACAGTGGTATGCGCTGTCGACGTAGTGGGGCGCTTGTAGCAACATCGCGGTGCGTAGGCTCCACCCAGCCCGAGCTTTGGGCTAGCTCCCCGACGTACCGTGCTCGGAGGGAACTTCACAGCTGCCGCATCAGTTGTGATGTGGGTGAATAGAGGGTGGTAGTGGTGCGCCTTGGGCTGGGCGGAGCTAGCACTGCGCGACGTCTCTACAAGCGCTCCAGTATGTCGACGACGCCCACACCTGTTTACAAGCATGAAATAGGTCTGTATCTGGCGTGAGTGTGGTGGGACTGGATCAATACATCGACTGAGACGAACGAGAAGTTGAGCCTCGCCTCAAGGTCATCTTAGGCGAACGCACAAGGGGAACTCTTGTGGGGTCGCCTATAAGCTGAGAAGTTGTGACAGCAAAGCTATTATTCGTCGAGGCTTGCATTACAGGAGGCCATCGTATTGAGGGGAAACGGGTTGTGATCACTCTTCATGACTCCCCCCCCCTTACCGCTATACTCCCACGTGATTCGCCCACTACATTGTACTTCAATCAGCCTTTTGCTGCAGAGGAGAAACCAGGAGGTTTACAAAGAGGGTTTAACTTAAGTTGAGGACGACGCAGCGATCGATGGAAAGGAAAACGTAGGTTTAACTCTAAGGGATAGGAAGAGAGCAGAGTGTGTTAAATAAACGGGGGTTGAGGATATCTTGGATGAAATCAAGAAGTGGACATAAGCAGGGCATGCAGCATGTCGGCAGGATAACCGATGGTGATTAAGGGTAACTGTCTAGATTTTATGATAAGGCAAACGCGCGAGAGGGAGACAGAAAATTGGGTAGGCAGATTAGATTAAAGGGCTTCCAGGTATAACGTGAAACCCGAAAGCACTACATGCACAGGACCGGGTTGATTGGCTGAACATAGAAAGGGCGTTTGCCCCGCAGTGAGCGTATACACTCAGGCTGAACAATTGATTGATTGATACATTGGGTTTAACGTCCCGAAACCACCATGTGATTATGAGAGACGCCGCAGTGGTGGGCTTCAGAAATTTCGACCACCTGGGCCTCTTTAACGAGCACCCAAGTCTCAGCACACGGGCCTACAACACTTCCGCCTCCATCGGATATGCAGCCACCGCAGCCGGGATCCGATCCCGCGACCTGCGGGTCAGCAGCCGAGTACATTAGCCACTAGACCACCGCAGCGGGGCTGTGTTTAAAGATGAAGACATGATTTAAGCTTGGTGACACTGGTGTGATAAGAATAGTCCGATAGAACAAACCTATAGCCGCACGATTTTCAATGGATTCCAGCCTGGATGGCAGGTTTAGTTGGTTTGTTGGGTCCCAAACTGAGTTAACTGGGTTTGCCGAGTGGGCGTCGTATACCTGCAGTTTAAATCACAGAAATCGCCGTCGGAGTCGCTGAACTACAATTCAAGCGTCGTTGTTTACCTGAGCCACGGGCCACCGCGACTACAAATGGCAGAGCTGTGGCTAATATTTTGCGAGTGGCAGTTTTCTCAGCACTTCAAACTAGTGTTGACACGTCACTGCGAATCATCCCATCGTTACATGGGCGAAAGATACATGAAGATTATGATCGTGCGAAAAAAAGCGCCCTTTATATTCAATCTTTTCTTAGGGTGATGAACCACTTAAACTATACCCTTATTCATGAAGTAACTCGCCCAAACAGTATTTTGAGCATATGAATTCGCTCTGACAAAAAAAAAGTTTCATCTTCTGAGTCTGACGACGTCAGTCTGCAATAGTCACCTGCTGGGCAGGGGTCCTAAACTCATGTCTGACAGCGGGCCGCACTCTGGTGGGTCGTTCACCTTCGTCATCCTTTGACGTCACGAAGCACCGAATTTGGTATATCTGGAGCTAGCAATAACCGACCGCGAGCGCATCATGAAAGGCCCAATATACTCCAACGTAGCGTTGGCGCGTGCGCTTGCTCGGAAAGCGACGCCACGTTAGCAAAACGCGAGCACTTCGTCTGACGCCAGGCGCGACCAGCGTCCGTCGGCGCGGCCCAGCGGAAACCGGCGCATGTTGCATTTCGTGCCTATGCATTACTCGGACAACACTGCGTCTTCCGCTTTTCGTGACGGAGGGGCGCCGGACGCGCTGAAACGCGCACGCGTCAAAGCAATGCAGCGCGGCGCGTGCCTGCGAGTATATGGCAGGACCGACGTCTGGCGTGGCAACGCCGGCGTGACGTGACGAAATGAACGCCGGCGAGCACGCGCACCGCGTCACGTCGAAATGTATTGGTGTTTTGGCTGTAGCATGCAGTCATGTTCTCACATAACACGCCTCTTATGATTATCATGTTTGCATCAGTCACATACCTTCGTCCTCCATTGGCGTCACGTAATACCGTGTTTGGTACATGTGAAGCTAGCGAAACAGTCAAGAGCGCAACGTGAGCGTAGAATGTAGTCATGTTGTTACATGACACACATGTCATGATTTTCATGTTAGAGTGTCGCTTGTGTTCACCACGCAATCATGTCATACCATACCAGTTTTGCAATATGCCATGTGAACGAAACCACCGCAAGGAGCTGCAGGACCATGAAATGTATATCATAACATTCATGTCATAATTTTCATGTTATGACTAGTCAAATATGTTCTTCATACAGTCATGTTATGTCATACCAAGTTCGGTATCGATACCATTATCGAAACGGCCAAAAGAGCTAAAAGTCGTAGGCGGATAGATAGATAGATAGATAGATAGATAGATAGATAGATAGATAGATAGATAGATAGATAGATAGATAGATAGATAGATAGATAGATAGATAGATAGATAGATAGATAGATAGATAGATAGATAGATACGCGCAGCCGAAGTTCACTAAGAAATGCTTCCCATTTAGAAGTGTCTATTTGCCTGAGCGTGAGAAAACGCGGGGCACGTTCCGATCTGCTAGCGCAATCTGCGCGTGACCTTCCAATTTGTTGCTTCTCTTTTGCGGCGATTCAACAGCACAGAACAGGCTATTTTAGATACATTGAAATAAAGAACATGGGTGTAGCATGAAGATATGTCGTGAATTTACTCTGTTGTCAAGTTGATAGATATGCTGATTTCGTATTGAAGGTTATTCTGCTTGAAAAACCAGATTCGGCACACAGGCTTAGCAGATTAGTTTGCTTGGGCAGTTAGAAAAAATGGCACATCAGCGCCAACAGTGGTAACAATGTTCTCAAGTCTGTTGCCAGCCTGACGTTAAGGGTGTCAGTAAGGGACGGCTTATTGCTCTCCCATAGTTGAGTACGAAGTACTCAAAATCGTTAATTATGTGTTCTAAACACACAGTACGACGTTGCAATTGCGCTGCCGTGAGCAATGTGAGGCGAGATCACGGGATGGCTTTATGCTCTCCCATAGTAAAGCACCAAGTGCTCTCAATCGTTAACCAGTGCTGTTAAGCACATTTGGGACGACTTTCTGCTCTCCCGTATTTAGAGTACGGAGGTACTCAACCATTTATCCAAACTCATTTTAGTGTACAACGGTACCCGGAGATTGTCGCCACTTCTGGTCCAGCGCTTCATGTAGCGCTAATGTTGCTATTATCGAGGCATCGGTATTGTTTAATATCTCGGGATAATGCCTTTCTAGTATAAGCATTGGTGTAGTTTCTAAATCCCGCGATTAAAGCATACTGCCGTAAAACTTCAGTAAGTGCATAGCAAGGAGGTTGAAAATAATTGCTGGAGTGGAAATTCTTGCCCACGAGTGAAGCCGTGCCAGCGGTAAGACGGCGGCGGCTGCGGTAGCCATCTTACTAAGGGCATGATGAGCTGTTGGCGTAGTGGCGATTGAGAAGGAGCGTTTGCCTCGCACGCCCAACGAGTTTAACGTAGCAACTTTTTAGGGTCAATGAGTACTCAAAGTGCATTGTTGTGTTACTAGTTTTCTTTGCAAAGGCTCGAATTCAAGGCAAATTTTATTGGAGATTAAGTCAACGATATTAGTCTCTACGGTATGATTTTTTTTCTAAAACAGCTACCTTTAATTTATAATTAGCATAGCCTTTAAACTAATCAATCAAAGCCACTTGATCTCTGAGTGGGCCCCACCAAAGAATTGGCAGATCCTACGTACAGCGGGAACCGATGGTATACGAAGCACGAATGAGGAAGGTTGATATGTCCCTTTAAGATCGCCACAACGTTACGAGGCGGAGGTAAATTATGCCGTACACGACTTCCGTGTCATGATTATCATGTTTTGATGTGTCGTTTACCTTCGTCATCTATTCACTTCACGTGATGCCAAATTTAGTATATGTGAACCTAGCGAAATGGCCGCGAGCACTCTATGAAAGTGGTATGCTGTCATGTTCCTACATTACACGCGTGTCATGATTATGTTTGCACCAGTCATATACCTTCGTCATCCATTGACGTCAGGCAACACCAAATTTAGCGAAACGGCCGCGAGTGCATCATGATTTCTTAGCTAGCAAAATCGCCACGAGTGCATCATGAAGGGCCCAATATACTCCCACGTAACGTTGACGTGCGCGCACGCTGGGCACAGCGACGCTATACGTTAGCGAAACGTGAGAACTCTGTAGTCTGACGCCAGGTGCGACCAGCGTCCGTTGGCTTGGCCCGACGCCAACCGGCACAAAATGCGACATGCTGCATTTCTCACCCACTACGTTACCCAACCAGCACTGCGTCTGCCTCTTTTCGTGACTGTGGGACGCCGGACGCGCTGAAACGCGCATGCGTCAAAGCAACGCTGCGCGGCGCGCGCCTGTGAGTATATGGCAGGACCGGCGACTGGCGTCTATTAGCGCCTATTTGAAAAGTAGTTCCGAGACCTGGCGTTGCTCTGTGGTAAAATCATTCATTGCCACGCAAAATTCTTGGGTTCCTTTCCAGCTAAGACCCTGACATTTATTCTTTTCATTCGTCGGGTCGACGCTACTGATGCCGGGAATTTCTTAACGCTCGCGCATTAAAATTGCCCGTGTGTGTTCCCGTCGTTCCTGGATAGATACTAAGTGTCAGTCACCTGTGGCACATACCTACATACCAGCGGCACGTACCCGCCCGTGGGTATGTGCCACTGTTTGGCGGGACGTGTTTGACGACGTATGTGACAGGATTGTGAGTTCATTGAGGTCTTTAGCAGCGCGTCTTATTTGTCAAACCATCTTACCCTCCCACGCTAATTTTGGTTTACGCCAATTTAAGGGGGTGAGCACGAGAGCACCCAAGCGTAAGCGGCTAGATAGATAGAAAGATAGATAGATAGATAGATAGATAGATAGATAGATAGATAGATAGATAGATAGATAGATAGATAGATAGATAGATAGATAGATAGATAGATAGTTAAGCTCAAAGTTGCTGAAGTTCACTAAGAAGTGCTTCGCATTTGATAAATGTCGGTGTCAAGCCTTCCGCTCTCAACACCTGGTGACTCAGCCATGATCCCAACTTGTGGGAACAGAAGGCTCAACACAGACTTTCTTATCGCATGACTGAGCTGGAGTCGAAGCCATGATGTCCGATTGATTGATTGATTGATTGACATTGTGGGGTTTAACGTCCCAAAACCACCATTTGATTATGAGAGACGCCGTAGTGGAGGGCTCCGGAAATTTTGACCACATGGGGTTCTTTAACGTGCACCCAAAGCTGAGCACACGGGCCTACGACATTTCCGCCTCCATCGGAAATGCAGCCTGCCGCAGCCGGGATTTGAACCTGCGACCTGCGGGTCAGCAGCCGAGTACCTTAGCCACTAGACCACCGCGGCGGGGCACCATGATGTCCGAGCTTCTCTGTCCCTTCGTCTTTCGCGGACGTGAAGCGCGCTGTCCACTACGAGTGCACGCTCTCAAAAAAGTCCAATATCGTACAAAAATAGATTTCGCACAAGATTGGCGATTCTTTGACAACTTCCGCATGAGCCTCATTTGATTACTATACCGACTCCGCTCTGAAACTGCATCAGCGGGAGGCGGCGTCGCTGCGAAGGTCGCTGTCACAGAACGAGCGCTAAAAATGGGCGCGCCGCCAAATTCTTGCGGTAACGCGCGGAAGAGACGCCGGGAGGCCAAAAGAAAAAAAAAGAAAACAAACATCCAAGGCTCCCCGGGCGCGCGCTCTCCCCTTGGAAGCGTGGCTTCGCCGACGAACCTCCTCACTCCACATCGGCGGCCGAGATAGCCCGCGAAAGTTCTAGAACGAAAGGGGCGTGGTCATACCGAGTTGAGTCATCGGCCGCGGAGGGCATTCCAACCGTCTCGCCCTCTTCCCAGCCTTCGCTGCGTATCGCGCCGACGAAATGACGAGAATCTTCTGGAAGGTCGCGCGCAAGGTATTTAACCGAGCAGCCGAGATGAGAGATCAGGAGAAGACGGAAGTTAACGCCAGAGCGCGTAGGGATTCCGCCGTGTAGTCGGCGAAGGTTTTGTCGGTAGCGACAAAGCAGGAGAAGAAGAGGACTTCCACCTGAGGGGTGAAGGCTCGAGCTACAGGCAAGAGCGTGAGTTTACCGCTATCGAGCGAAGACGCGTGGCAACAGCTGCGTGTGTGAAGCCGACGTGTTTCGGGCGAAGAAGTTTGAAGCTTGGAGAGTGGCCAATTGAAGACGCGAGGTTTCCTGGAAGAGAAACTTCGAGGGCGCGGAACGACAACAACGCTGGACTTTGAGTGAGTGATCCTCGGAAGAGTATCATCCAGACTTTTGTTTCAAGAACTTTGGACTGGATAGGTTTTCTATCTCTTTAGTCTTTAAGTGTCTTGGTTGTTCAATGCATGCGACTGCATTGTAGTGCGTATCGTTGTCTGTGTCCGTTGTTTTGAGTGTGGCTGATTGTACTGTGTAGTACGTTGTTTGATTGGTGACGTATTGTATGTGACTATTGTGGAGTGTGCATTCTTGTGTGTTGTTTTCGATCTGCCATTTTTGAGAATATAATATTTGTTTTGTTTATCAACTCTCGGCTCTGACTTGTTCTTTGGGCCACAGCCGGCGTCCGCTGGCGCGCCAAAAAGGACCACTTCTAAATTGTCCACGCTTTCGTGGTGCGGTTCGGGGGGCCGATACTTCGGCCCTTGGAATTAGCCCGGCGATCGCCTCCCGAATTAACGGGACCTGTGTGTGACAATTAATCTGGCGTCCGCGACAGGACCTTTTGGTGCACAGTGTGTCCAAAGTAGTGAGAAAGAGCCTCGAGTTGTTGATAGTGCTATCGGAACAATTTTGTGTGTTGTTCAGTGTTCTCGTTAACGAGCGCAGGGGAGTGTTCCGATAGACCGATTTAGGCAGATACTTTTACACGCGGCAAGGTTTTATTTGCGAGACACAATGGATCTCGAAAAGTTAGTAGCTCTTGGTGAGAAGATGGGTCTTTCTGGCGCCGAACTACGGAAGTGGGTAAGCCAGAAGGAGAAAGAGGCGGTGGAGAGAGATAGGTTGGCAGCTGAGAGAGCCAAGGAAGAAAAAGCAGCTGAGTTGGAGAGAGAGAGGTTGGCAGCTGAGAGGGCCAAGGAAGAAAAAGCAGCTGAGTTGGAGAGAGAGAGGTTGGCAGCTGCGAGAGAGAAGGAAGAAAGAGAGGCAAAGGAGCGACAACTGAAGGAAGAAAGAGAGCAACAATTGAAGTTGGAATTGGAGAGAGAAAAGTTCGCAGCTGAAAGGGCGAGAGAAGAAAGAGAAGCAAAGGAGCGACTGCTGAAAGAAGAAAGAGAGGCAAAGGAGCGACAGCTGAAGGAAGAAAGAGAGCAGCAATTGAAGTTGGAGCTGGAGAGAGAGAAGTTGGCAGCCGAAAGGGCGAGAGAAGAAAGAGAAGCGAGGGAGCGACAGCTGAAAGAAGAAAGAGAAGCGGAGATGGCTGAAAGGGAACGGCAGCGGCAGCACGAGATGGAACTCGAGCGACTCCGTTTGCAACAGCGAAGTGAAACTCCCGTCCAACCTAGAGTTGAAAGCAGCGAACGGGAAGATCATGACTTCCGCTTGAACCCAAGCAAGCTGCTCGTGGCGTTTGATGAAAGGAAGGACGACCTTGACGCGTACCTTCACCGATTCGAGACGATTGCGAAGAGCCAGAATTGGCCGGAGCATCAATGGGCAACTGCTTTGAGTACTTGCTTGAGTGGTGAAGCGCTCAGTGTGTACGGTAGGCTGACGCCGACCGATGCAGCCAACTATACAAAGGTGAAAGCTGCTTTGCTGAAGCGATTCAGGTTTACTGTAGAAGGATTCCGGGACAGATTTCGGACAGGAAAGCCAGCTGATGGTGAGACGGCTACACAGTACGCCGCCCGACTTAGCCATTATTTCGACAGATGGATTGAACTTTCAGGGACAGCGCAGGAGTACGATGAACTTAGAGAGCTCCTAATTAGGGAACAATTTCTTACTAGTTGCCACCCAAGCCTGTCGCTGTATTTGAAAGAGAGGAAGGCTGAGTCACTTGAAGGAATGCTTGAATTGGCTGATCAATTCTTGGAAGCGCAAGGTGGAATTAATTTGGCCAAGGTAAAGAAGGAGTGTCCCGATGATTGGAAGAAATTGGCTCCCGAAGAAAAGAAGCGTGCACCAGAGAGCATTCCGCGATGTTTTTTGTGCAACCGAATGGGTCATCGCGCGAAAAACTGTCGAACGATCTTTACGAGCGCTACGGCAGTAAAATGTTTCAAGTGTGGTCAGACTGGGCACAAAGCAGACGCATGTCGAAACGGAGCGAGTCAAACTCACCAGGTATCCTGTGTGCAAGCGGCGCCGAAATCCGGTGATAATGCCGTCCCCGATGGATTCGTAGAGTTGAAGAATGGGGAGAAAATTTCTATTGTGGGTGCTGTAATGTCAAAACAGCCAACCAGTGTTACGAAAGGAATGCCAACGCTGCCTGGAAAAGTTGCGGGCAAAAAGATTACGGTGTTAAGAGATACCGGCAGCTCCACTGTTATCGTGCGGAGAAACTTGGTAGGGGAAAGCGAGTTAACCGGCAAAACGAAACCGGTTTGCTTAATTGACCGTAGAGTTCGGATGCTTCCCGAAGCAGAGATTGAGGTTGAAACCCCATACTTCAGCGGGAAGGTTACGGCTCTATGTATGACGACCCCCCTTTACGACCTTGTCATCGGAAACATCGACCGGGCGCGAGGACCGAATGATCCGGAATGTTTTGGAGAAGACCTTAAGATAGAGCCCTCACCAACCCAACGACCGCGAGATACAGTGGAGGAGCAACCCGTGACGGATCCCACTCGAGCCCAAGGTGAAGCCGCGGTGCAAGGGACTATGAATGATAAGATGATCGTGTTGAACGAGTTCACGGGCCGGGCTACTGGACTTACGTCGGCACGACCTCAACCGACCGACAGTGCAAAGGAGACGGAGTGGGCCAGCCGGGCCAAATGTAGAGACATGAACAAGCTGGTAAATAAACAGACAGGACCCGTCGAACGTCATGACCCGTTAGCAGGGTCGGAAGTGACCACGATGGCTGAGACGCTGCCTCAGATACCGTCGTTGGAAAACGCTCGCCGAAAAAGAACAAGGAAAAACAAGAAGAGATCGAGCGAGCACCGCAAGAAAGGACGCAAGCGCAGCTCGAAATACACAGGATAGGTGCTGAGGTCGAATCAGAATGTGTTTGGCAGTGCTGAGTGCCATATGTTGTGTTAATGTTTTGTTATCCTGTGCCACAAGTGTCGAAGTGTTTGTGCTGTGATGTGATGTATAGTGTTGTATAATCGTTGTAATGAGAGAACTTTGTACATTTGTAATATTGGGAATGTGTGGTGGAGTGTTGTACTCATGTGCCTGTGGTTATATTTCATGTGTTGTGTAATTGAATTACAATGTACATTTGTATTGACTGAACTATTGCGAATGTGACGTGTCATGAGCGACGGACTATGTTACAGTCTTTGAGTGTGTGGGGACTGTTCGCGCTCGTTTGTGTGGTTCTGAATATTATGAGATAATATTCTTAAAGTGGGGGGCAGTGTCACAGAACGAGCGCTAAAAATGGGCGCGCCGCCAAATTCTTGCGGTAACGCGCGGAAGAGACGCCGGGAGGCCAAAAGAAAAAAAAAGAAAACAAACATCCAAGGCTCCCCGGGCGCGCGCTCTCCCCTTGGAAGCGTGGCTTCGCCAACGAACCTCCTCACCCCACATCGGCGGCCGAGATAGCCCGCGAAAGTTCTAGAACGAAAGGGGCGTGGTCATACCGAGTTGAGTCATCGGCCGCGGAGGGCATTCCAACCGTCTCGCCCTCTTCCCAGCCTTAGCTGGGTATCGCGCCGACGAAATGACGAGAACCTTCTGGAAGGTCGCGCGCAAGGTATTTAACCGAGCAGCCGAGATGAGAGATCAGGAGAAGACGGAAGTTAACGCCAGAGCGCGTAGGGATTCCGCCGTGTAGTCGGCGAAAATTTTGTCGGTAGCGACAAAGCAGGAGAAGAAGAGGACTTCCACCTGAGGGGTGAAGGCTCGAGCTACAGGCAAGAGCGTGAGTTTACCGCTATCGAGTGAAGACGCGTGGCAACAGCTGCGTGTGTGAAGCCGACGTGTTTCGGGCGAAGAAGTTTGAAGCTTGGAGAGTGGCCAATTGAAGACGCGAGGTTTCCTGGAAGAGAAACTTCGAGGGCGCGGAACGACAACAACGCTGGACTTTAGAGTGAGTGATCCTCGGAAGAGTATCATCCAGACTTTTGTTTCAAGAACTTTGGACTGGATAGGTTTTCTATCTCTTTAGTCTTTAAGTGTCTTGGTTGTTCAATGCATGCGACTGCATTGTAGTGCGTATCGTTGTCTGTGTCCGTTGTTTGAGTGTGGCTGATTGTACTGTGTAGTACGTTGTTTGATTGGTGACGTATTGTATGTGACTATTGTGGAGTGTGCATTCTTGTGTGTTGTTTTCGATCTGCCATTTTTGAGAATATAATATTTGTTTTGTTTATCAACTCTCGGCTCTGACTTGTTCGCGCCAAAAAGCACCATTTCTAAATTGTCCACGCTTTCGTGGTGCGGTTCGGGGGGCCGATACTTCGGCCTTTGGAATTAGCCCGGCGATCGCCTCCCGAATTAACGGGACCTGTGTGTGACAGTCGCCTCCCCGCCGCGGTGGTCTAGTGGCTAAGGTACTCGGCTGTTGACCCGCAGGTCGCGGGTTCAAATCCCGGCTGCGGCGGCTGCATTTCCGATGGAGGCGGAAATGTCGTAGGCCCGTGCGCTCAGATTTGGGTGCACGTTCAAGAACCCCAGGTCGTCAAAATTTCCGGAGCCCTTTACTACGGCGTCTCTCATAATCATATGGTGGTTTTGGGACGTTAAACCCCACAAATCAATCAATCAATCAAATCAAAAGTCGCCTGCCCTTGAAATTCTCATTCGAGCAGTTTCGGATGTCCCGATATGCGCGCGGCGTAGAAGCCAAGCCACGCGAACAAGCTGTACCCTGAAACACGAAATAAGCAACAAATAAATAAAGAAGGCACACGTGTGTCACGCGGCGTCACGGAAGCGTGTCGCCGAGGCGCCGTGACGTCACAGCTTCTGGCAGCGCACTCGTGCGGCACGTCATTAGCGGTTCTCCTCATCTTGAGAAAGCCAGATGTTTTCTTGACCTGCACCGAGGCGAGACGTGTACATTTAGGCGAGCCTCGCCTGAGATCGTCAAAGTAATCGATCAACGTATGCGTAAGAAGAGAAATGGACAGAACGACTGACGTGAGAGTTAGCCTTTTTTCCCCCCTTGTAACCTACACACGTTTAACACACGCTACAGTGCACGTGACGCCTCCCGGTTTAAATAATTGCATATTGCTTAGTATAATTAATGGCCATCTGAGATCGCAGGCACGCGGCCGCGCGCCCGCAATCTCGGAGGTCATGGAGAATGAAATGCGGCATTCAGAACGCGTCGCGTCGTTTCTCATTGTTCTTTTTTTTCATTTTGCGTCATCACATCGACATCACATGCAGACACAACGCGTCGCAAAGGCTCTCGAATTCGTCACGCATCACACAGGGACAGGTACGTATACACAAAAGGGGGCAGCACTGCACGCGAAAGCTATCAGCATGAGTTCGCTTCGTGTATCGCGTTTCTAACGCCGAACACGGCACATATTGTCAATTTCTTCTCCGATCGCATCAGCAATGTCCACCGAGTTGGTGCATGCACATCCTCTATGGGCGAAATGCGCCGTTCTCACGTACGCAAAGCCGTTACGCATGCCTGTACAAAAAATTGGCAGATAGCTTGAGTGTCGTTGACTCCGAGCCGCTTGCAGTCGGTACTCTTGCGTTCCGTTGTACTAGGAGCCGCATCTAAACAGGACAAAAAAAAAAAAGAAACGTAAAGGGTTACGGACGCAAGCCGCTTTGGAACGCAAAGAGGAACACAATATACAAAGAAAGACAAAGGAACGCAAGCCCATGCGTTCCTTTGCATTCTCTATAGGGTGCGGCAAGCAGTACAAATGAACGTAACAGCGTGCTTACGCAAGCAGCTTGCGGTATACCTGCAACAAGAACGATGATATAATAGAGCGTTCTATTGACGGATACAATTTAATAGGTCCGAAGAGGTCCCACTCTGACGACAGAAGCGCAGCTAGCGACCCCCTAAGGGGAGGGACCGAAGGGGAGGGAGAAGGTTGTCGGTCACCCCCCTATAGTCACCTGGAAGGGAGAGGCGTGAAGTCAGTCCCATATACAATGACACAATAGAGAAGGGGTGCCGTGACGAACATTGTGTCCCCCCCCCCCCTAAAAAAAAAAACTGACGAGGAACCCTGCACCCGCCTATGGCCCCGCTCATGTATACTATAGATGTTGCTACCGGCTTGTATGCGCCAGCCTTTGAAGAGGAAATGCCGAGAAGTAGTGAAGTTTTACCCGACAGAAGTGCCGGGGCCCGCTAGCGGTTCATGGTCCCAAGCTTCTATGTTTTATAGGTAGCGGCCCACGAACAGAAGAAAGCGAGACAGTATAAAAGAGCGGGTGCAAGCAACACATATATGGTTCCCCCGCACTGAATATCTCCAGTGTGAATGCAACTGTACGAAAATGCCACCTTGCGAACAGGCTATACCGCATCCAGTTTAGTCTCAGTATTGCGAGGAAGAGTCCAAAGCATCTGCTGATCGCACTGTGTCGCTTCCGCGAACTGTATAGCTAAAGAAAGCTCGCCTCGCGCTTTCAGGGGCGAAGCTCCTTAGGGCGTGGGCTGTGCGTCCCCTGTAGCCTGTATGTAGCCACCTCTAGTTTAGTTCTTGCAGTGTTCACTAGATGGCGGTACCGTCCCCTGCATGTAGCCACCTCTAGTTTAGTTCTTGCAGTGTTCACTAGATGGCGGTACCGTCTCCTGTATGTAGCCACCTCTTGTTTAGTTCTTGTAGTGTTTACTAGATGGTGGTACTTGTAGCTGATGATGAAAAGATGCAAGATGTTATAAACTAGAAAGCGGTTCTTGTAGTTGATGAAAGACGCGAGATCTTATAAAATAGGAATGATGTCACATATGGCGCGTGTCATTGGTTGAAGGCAATCGTTCGATTTAGTGCGGCGACGTACGCTAGGGGGAGCGATGTAATAAAATCGCGTGGGCAAAATGTACAGAGGATTCATGGTTTACCAGGTTTACCTCCGGAGCTTCGCCCACTCATCATCATTCACTTCGTGGATATGGCGGAATTTTTTTAAATATAACTTCACGCAGTTCACGACTGATTTAGCGTGAAATATATTTTTGCCTATATACTCTAATGGTGGATCAGTGGCCAAGTTTCTGGGCTGCTGAGCCGAAGGTCGCCTGTTCTATTCAGGCGGCCGTGGTCGTATTTCGGTGGAATGTATAGAGGCCCGTGTACAATAAAAATGTCAGTGCACAATAAAGAACACCAGCAGGTCGAAATTTCTGGAGCCCTCCACCATACGGCGTCTCTAGTAACCATATCGTGGCTTTCGGCGGTAAAACCCCAGTTATTATTGTTGCTATATCGTGGGCCTTGTTACAAGTCCTTCGGTACACGTGTCAGACTCGAATTTCGCGAAACGTACTGCCCATTCCAAGGACCCGGGGCTCGTAGATGGAGCTGAATTTTCCATTGCTTTCGGCGAGGCATGTTTCTCTGCAGCAGCATCCTCCGTCAAAGAAGCATATCTCACTCAGCGGCCGCCACAGAAAGGACGTTTCAAGAACGCTTGAAGACAGCGTACATGCACAGTGTTTTTTTTTTTTCAAGGACGCACTGACCACCCATCTTCATAACTTATCTTCCTACTTGCGCGCGTCGTCCGCCAGCCACAGTCAGAGTGAGAGTCATGGGGGCTGCCAGAAAAAATACGTTCGGTGGCGTTACTCTGCGCTATTCTTGAACTACAGAGCGCGAGTTTAGAAAAGCGTACGAAACAGAGACGACAGCCGAGTCCGACTGGCCACTGAATACAAAGTGTCGTCAGTCACCCCTGATGGTGTGTGGACAGACGGCTGGGACTGTGAAAGGGCACCCGTTTTAGAACGAGGGGAACACAAAGCAAATGGCCAATGTTGCCCCCCCTCTCTCTCTCTCCTCTCTCTCTCTCTCTCTCTCTCTCTCTATATATATATATATATATATATATATATATATATATATATATATATATATAATTAAGAATAAAGGAGCCCCGCCGCGGTGGTCTAGTGGCTAAGGTACTCGACTGCGAACCCGCAAGTCGCGGGATCGAATCCCGGCTGCGGCGGCTGCATTTCCGATGGAGGCGGAAATGTTGTAGGCCCGTGTGCTCAGATTTGGGTGCACGTTAAAGAACCCCAGGTGGTCTAAATTTCCGGAGCCCTCCACTACGGCGTCTCTCATAATCATATAGTGGTTTTGGGACGTTAAACCCCACATATCAATCAAATCAAGAATAAAGGAGCACGCTTACGAAAATTTGATAATTGTTTACTCTACGTTCCGGCCGTGGCATGGCCTTCGTCAGGATAATACGTTCCGGCCATGGCACGGCCTTCGTCAGGATTATCCTGACGAAGGCCGTGCCACGGCCGAAACGTAGAGTAAACAATTATCACATTTTCGTAAGTGTGCTCCTTTATTCTTAATTATATTTGCACCAGACCCACAAAATTTCTTTTTTGAATCATATATATATATATATATATATATATATATATATATATATATATATATATATATATATATATATATATAAGCATGCAGCGTTTTATGCTCACGTCGCGATTTCGTTCAAGGCAACTTTCACACGAGAGAGAAGGGTATTGATAAGACCTTTCAGCGTAGACTCTAAAAAGTAAGTGGTGAAGTGGTGTCTATAGACAACTAGCTGAACTTCATAACAAGTTCGAAAAACGTGGGGTATAACGACGCTGATACACACATTTCCACCCGAACTGACCGATTCAAATATTTTTTTTCGTGCACCATTAATGAATGGAACAACTAACACACTGTACCATTTGTTTGCACAGTTGTATTGTATATTGTACTTTTCTTTAAAATTTATGCTAAAGACCTTATAGTTCAACTAACAAGACTGTTTTACTTTTTTGTATGTTTTGTCTACCATGCATGGACCGTGTTCCACAGTATGTATTACATAAATAAATAAATAAATAAATAAATAAATAAATAAGTACATAAAATAAGTGACGCATAGACGGCTTGCACTGACGTCACTGGAGCAGCCATGTTGTGTCTGTGATGTCACGTTGGCGTTATGCGGACATCACACACTGGTTCCTTAGTTACTCATGTCCTGAGGCCCGATAATGTTACAGCGACGACGCTATCGCAGTGGAATAGGTTATTGTCAGCGTGATTATAGTGCCGTGACGTTATCTAAACCGCCATGGTTGATCCACGTCATGCGTCTATGACGTCACGTACAAGTTGACGGAACTTTTGATCTACGCCACAAACGATAAATCCGCGCATCTCCTCGAAGTGAATGATGAAGAGTGGGCGAAACTATGTCCTGAGGCCTATAATGTCGACGTTGAAGTCACTGACTAGCACAAAGGACGGAAGCACGGACGAACGGATTGGCGGACGCCGGCACGGACGGACGGACAGATGAATGGATGGAAAGACAGACGGACGGCGCAGGTGGTCACGTATTGTGCTGTCATAAGCTTCACTGATGTGCACATAAAGTCAGCTTTTTTTTACACAATGTTCTCGTTTTTCGTTGTGCAGTTGCTTAGTTTCGGTCAAGGTTTTGTGTAGCGTGACGTAAGTCGACAAGGCTAGGTGAAGCTTTGTGCCTAAAAATCACGCGAATGAATAATTTGCGTTTATCCTGTGTTCTTAGTTCTTACGTTCGTGTTTTTTCGCGCTTACAATAGGTATGAATAAAACAGTACAGTTTTCCACAAAGCTGCGCATAACGTCCCTGAAAGGAAACGCTGTCGTAGACCAGCCAGGGGGCAAAGAAGACATGGGTAAGGAGGGGGCGACGGGCCAATAAATCAGACGCTGTCAGCGGTGCCGCTATGTGCTACGTGACTCGCCACATAAATAAGCGATTGCGTGTGCATCATACACATAAAGCCGCACATTCCGCGTCCGCAGTTTCGAAACACCTTGCGTCACGGTGCCGCCGAAATACAGAGACGCTCTTGTCTCGGATCGGCGATGCTGTAGGCGTAGGCGCGTCCACAGCATCACGAACAGTTTACGCAGACAGCATTCTAAGAAGAAGAAAAAAAGAAACGGTACATTAACTCTTCCATGCCAAGCATAAACTCTTGGATACATAACTCTCTTTAAAGAAACACATTGAGCCTCTTTCGGAGAGTTACAGAACACACAACGAACACTCCTTTAACGACAGTCATATTTGGGAAAAAAACAAAACTCGCAAGAAGATTAAGATGCAATATTTTTGTTTTTTTTCTTAGGGTGTTCTCTTTTTACTTTTGGTGACGGCGAACAACTTTATTTAGACCAGCGAATTGAGGCGTGAGCCTATAGGCCACGTCAGGGGAGGGGGGGGGGGGGTCTTTTAGCCGCCTCCTGTGCTCGCTCAATCGCCCATATTTTATTTTCCCGATCAGAGATAATCAGTGCGGCTTTCTACGCTCCTCAAGCTGTTCTGAGGGGACTCAATTTGCATCCTGTATTTGTACGCACTCCTATTGTAATGAACTTTTTTGGAGCACATATTTTGATATCTAACTTCAATGATATTTTGCCCTGTTTAGCACACCAGAACCTCAATATAATTGGTGGGCTCCGGAAATTTCCACTTCCTGGAGTTCCTTAACTTGCACCAAAACCAAGCACACGGGCCTCTAGCATTCTGCCCCCGTCGAGATGATATCTAATTTTAACCCATCTGTTTTATAACACATCCGACTCTTTCAAAAGCTGCACAAGGAGACGTTTCGGCCTTGTGGGTAAGACAATAAAGAATATTCACAGCAACATGACAAGGACGGGACGGGAAGACAGAAAACGTGCGCAACTGTTGTATCCTCCTTTCTCATCCCTTGGGTTACACTGCGCTAAATATTGCCTAATGTCCTTCAAAAGCTTCAAAGTGGCCGGCGCCTCCTTTCTGCCCCACCTCCTTAACACGTCAGTCTGCTCGTGCGGTTACCCATGATGACTGGTATGCCGAAACGAACTCTTTCTTCCCAGTCGATTGTACTGATACTGCTCTGTAGGTTTCCCCATACAATCTAGTTCCGCATTTTCCAGGACCAGCTACAAGTCGTCAGGCAAGTCGAAGATGCCGCTAAGGCCCAAGGACTCATAGCTGCCATCTAGGGGAGAGGATACAATTCCTCAGAAACTTGCCGTTTTCAATAAATTTGTTTCTCTCTCCGAGATCGGAGGGACTGTAGATTTCTGCGCTTTTTGTGATTTTGCATTGCCTCCATGATCGATAAACCATTGAACAAGCAACGATATGATCTGATGAAGTCATCATGCGTCTTCGGGCTGTGACGGCACAGTAACGTGATTACGTCAGGCATTTTGGCAATTTGTGACGTCACGATAAGGTCATGAGGTCTTTCATGCACTTTCCTAAAATGACTGGCATGCGAAAGGGATCTTTCCATACTCAGTCGATTGTATTGGTCCCACTCTTAAGCTTTCCGCACCGAACCTAGTTCTTCATTGCCTCCGGGATCGGAGGTATTGGAAGCTTTCTGCGCTTACTGTGGTTTTGCGTGGCCTCGGGGATAAGTGCACCATCGAACAAGCGACGAATACGCGTCTGATGAAGCCGCCATGTCACTTCAAGTTGCGACGTAATAGTAACGCGATCATGTCAGACATTTTGGCGATTTGTGACGTCATGGGGACCGGTCATGCGAATCTTTCGCATCACTCACGATTACTGCGGCGGAGGCTATTACCATTTGATGAGACATCAAAGGTTTTCTGTCTTTGACGAAAGCTGCTACGAATCAAAACGGAGAATGCATACGCCAATCATACAGTATCCCAAAATTAACTAGAGGGGACTTTGGCGCTGCGATCGTTGAGCCATCGGGGGAACGATGAGTATAGTATATACCATCCTTTCTACATGGTATACACAAAAATTTGCCTAGCCTTCGTGCTTGTGGCTTCGAACGTTCTTGTGGCTTTGTTTATTGCTGTGTTTGGTTTTGTTTGAAATAAAAGAACGGACTGTGAACTTCGCGAACGATTTGAATTGGTAAGCCTTAAAGGTTTGCGGTGGTGATATGCAATCGCTGAACATTTGCTGATCGTCGTCTCTTAAGAAAGTGTCTCCAAGCCATGTGAAGCCAAACGGAGCCAAAAAAAAAAAAAAAACGAAGGTTAGACAAATTTGTGTACTAACCATCATCACCATACTGCCTGAAGCGCCGTGCATTGTAGCTTCCATAGACACTAGCAGCAGAGTTCCATCTAGTGTACTTTAGGTAACTTTATGACGCCAGCGGGCTCTTTCCCTTTACGCTGACCGCCAGCAGCCAATGGGCTAGCGGATAGGTACGCACCACCTCAGTACACGGCACATACACAACATCTGCTATGTCTGGTGTGGTCGTCGATGGTTGTAAGAACGCGCCCGAAACAGTGGTTATTTTTCTCGACTGCTCACCCGTAGGTCGCGGGATCGAATCCCGGCCGCGGCGACCGCATTTCGATGGAGGCGAAATCCTATAGAGGACCCTGTGCTCAGATTTAGGAGCACGTTAATGAACACTAGATTTACGAAATTTCCGAAGCCCTCTGCTACGGCGTCCCCTCAATCACATCGCGGTTTTGAGACGTAAAACTGCATGAAAGTATTGCTGTCGCCTGAGCGACATCACCCTATATAGCACACCAAGAAAAAGAAAAGTCCGAGGTGACGGCGGCGATGGATGAAAACAAAAACCGTCTTAGCACGTCAGCGCGCTTTGCTTTCCGCCGCTGATCACTAGAAGCCAATGAGGCTGTAGCGGACAGGAATGCGCCGCCGCGGTGCCCGGAACGCGAACCACATCTGCCATGCCTCGCACGGCCTCCGCTTACGGTCTACTCTGGTTGTGGGCGGGCGACGGCTGGCGAAGCGGCGGCCTCTGCGGGTGACTGCTGCTACATTGTCGGCTGCGGGCCATCGTGCGTATAGTGCGTACGACGGGGCTGTTATTGCGGTGCGGCTATACGCATGAGTACAGCTGTCGTCTGCTCGCCTATACGCCGTGCTTTCTGGCAGAGAGCGCACGTCTGCTCCCAGGGTGCAGACGATTTTTGTGTGCGCATGCACATACCGTATATTTCGGTGCGTAATAGGACCTCCTTGCAGGCTAGTTGCTTCATATCGAACGGGTGGCGTACTGCGCAAACACGAAGGAAGCAGAAAACGAGACAAGAAAGAGCATAAATTTTATCTGTCCATTTCATGAGAACAATAAGCCAATACATGGACATACACAACGCATTCGCCAGTTGACGCCCAAGGCCTTCCGTGCATATGTGCCGCATATTCCGGTAGTTCACACAGCGATTTGAATAGAGAGGCACAAAAAAGCGGGGGGGGGGGGGCAGACAAGGCTGTTTAACGAAATACCGAAACACGGTGATAATAAAGATGGATTCAATACGATAGCTAGAGAGAGAGAGAGATAAAGATGCAAGGAAAGGCAGGGAGGTTAACCAGACGCACATCCGGTTTGCTACCCTGCACTGGGGAAAGGATAAAGGGGAGAAAAGAGGTTGCCGAAAGATGAGAAGGTACACACAATCACGAGCACACTCGGGGAGCACACACAGTCTACAGGCGGTCGCTAAGGTTTGTTGACTTTAGGTAAAGTAGCAGTGCTTTAGATGCTTTCTGCGCAACTGAGGCAGATGCCCAAGGTCCTAGTATCTTCTGCACACAAAATGGTCCGGGGTCAAGTTGATGCAAAACCATCCGGAGCTGGCATCGCTGTGTGTCGTAGCAAGCGCAGCTGCAGAGGACGTGTTCGATGGTCTCTTCAGCTTCGAAGTAGTCGCATGTAGGAGTGTCTGCCATACCAATGCGAAAGGAGTACACCTTTGTAAAAGCAACACCCAACCAAAGGCGGCATAACAGTGTCGCATCGGAGCGGGAAAATTGTGATGGTAGCTTTAGCTTGAGCGAAGGATCCAGTTCATAAAATTGACACCTTTGGAAGCTGGTGGACGACCAGAACGTGCGTGTGAGATCTCGAGCCAGCAGATAAAGTTGTCTTGCTGCATCATTCCTTGATAGAGGAATCGGGACTACACGGGTTTCTTCATGGGCTGAGCGGGCTGCATCATCGACTAATTGATTTCCGGTAATACCGATATGTCCAGGTAGCCATTGATATATAATATCCTGCCCTCGTGCTAGAGAATACGATAGCTAGGTTTAAGCGATGTCCCTATAGCTAGTGCAAAACAACGCTTTCGGCACGAAAGAAGGCTTACCCCCGTATTCACAAACGCTCCTCGACTCGACTTTCACCCTTCACATGACAGAGTTGAGCACTGCGCCACAGCTCGGCTCAAAATGACCCTGCGCTACTCAAGAATCGCAGCAGATGATCGCTGATGTGCAGTGACTTACCGTGCCTAGAGACGGTGCTCCCATCGGCTTTCTCAAGTGAAGGTGAAGCGTTGAGTGAAGGGACGTTCTAGAATACGGGGGTTAGTAATATACAGTGCAAGATATAAACATGCGCGGAAGCCATTAATTTTTGTTTATTATGCTACAATACAAATGCATTTAGATACTAAGCATATACGGATGTATGCCCGAAATGATGAGCATGAAACGCCGATATGCGTGCACTCAGTATGCAAAAATATATAGAGACCAACAGACAGCGAACGCCTCCATGGGTGTAAAGATTTTTTTCTACGTGTAACCTTTATTTTTAAAGCGTAGGCCTTAAGCGCTTCACCAAACACACACAAAAAACTGACCGTCGGTGTCCCGCGGGGTCGGTCGCAGCAAGAATATGCAAAAAATATCATTATCGCATATTGACGCAAGTATTTATGACGCCCCCATGACGTCACAAATCACTAAAGTTTGAGGCGTCATCATGACGTCACAAATTTAGGCAGGACTTCGCATTATGCCCCCTTCGCATTGCTTGGTCGAAGGTGAGCTGATCACGGAGGCTGTGCAAAAGCAGGTGAGATATATACGTGGGGTTTAACTTTCCAAAACGACCATATGATTATGAGAGACGCCGTGATGGAGGGCTCCGGAAATGTCGACCACCTGGGGTACTTTAAGGTGCACCCAAATTATAGCACACGGGCCCACAATGGGCAAAACTGAAATAGATTGCATTATAACAAGAAAAGGCAGGAAGAGCACGAAATAGGCTCATACGTTTGAAAACTTGGTTAGCGCTAATTGATCACACATTATTTAAGCAAACATCTAGGCTCTATGCAAACGAGGACAAAAAAGAACAACCATAGAGATGACTGGTGCCCCAATTCAAAACAACAACCCCAAAAAAACCACATCACCACCCCCGCAACAATGAACAACATGGGCAACTGTCCAAGACCTTGACGTAAACAGAAAGCATCAGAAGGGACAAGTGAACGAGTTGGTGCACTTCCATCTTTAACGAATACCAGCGCGACCATAGAGAAATAAAGGTTAAGAGTGGACACTCCCGTAGACCCCAGCGGCCCAATCGACCCTAGCACACCTAGTGGTTGGTGAGAGCAAGTGGCGTGCGCTTCCTGTTTCGGTTTCACTGGCGCAAATTTTGAATTACTTTGCGTAACCGACGTTTGGCTATGACGAAAGTTCATGATTTCAGACTACTATTCATCGCCCAAATGGATAGTTTTTGTGGGTCGTTTTGATTTAGCGATTCCCTGTTTTGTTTTGTTCAGTGGTTCGTGCGAATCGGTCGTGACCTACTTTTTATTTCGATTAAGTTATAATAAAAAGAAATGCAGGTAATGATAATTCACTACGGTTTTATTCATCGCGCTTGTGTTTTTCTTTAGGAACAAGTGATCAATGTACATATCAGTCAAAGAGACAGAGTATCCGCAATGTTTTATTCAAAGGCAAGGTAGAGTCTGAGAATATAAAAAGCACCATATGACAAAGGTAGACAACAAATGCATCTCGCCTTACATATAAGTTGTAACAAATACAGAGAGAACACAGACAACGCACACATCGCTAGAGTTGGCAGAAGCCGAGAAGCTGGTGAAGTATGACACACCGGGCCAGGGGGTAAGTAAGGATCTATGGCAAAAACACAGCGCACAATGCTGATGAAGAAGAAAGAAGTGACATATACACAGCAATGAAGTCGCGAATCACGCCTGGGGTCCACCGAAATAATGCATAGAAAAAAAAAGAGCGCACAGAAACCACATGACACAATATAGCAGAAAGGCAAAGGTGCAGTGTGCTGGCTGTGCTTAAGAACAGCTATCCCAAAATGAAAAAAAAAGCAGACTTGATGCCTGCTTGTCCTCAGAAAGGTAGGGCTTTGCAGCTTGCTCACTACGTGAAAGACAAGCTTTATGCTACAACACTGGCAGGTCTTGTGGCTCTTCTTATGTGTCGCCTTCATCAAAAACTTAAGATCCCAAGCGATTTGCGTCTGGGTGTTGCTGTGACGCTTGCGAGCTAAAATAGATTGTAGTCATCACTTATCCAGAATTGTGGACCTTAATTGGTGCTACGAGAGCGGTATTACAGGGCTAATAAATAGCAGAAGGAAACCACTTTGGCTCATTATTTTTCACAAAGGCTCTACATAGTACGTTATCACTCACAAGCTATATGAAAATAAAATGGCCGCGTCCGCAGCCCCATCAAACGCTACAAAATTGGGTATTCTTTTGAACATTTTGAAGGGGCGAGATGAGGAGGTTGATGAGAAGCTAAAATACGAAAAGCGTGATAACGTGAACCGTGCCCACTTCATACTGTGTTCCTTATCCGCTCGAAGACATTTCAACAAGCGGTTTTGTCATCGATATATTACTTGAGCTGGAGAGATAAAGCATACACAGTGACCAAGCGACGCACAGTAAAGTGTACAGTTCACCCGCATTTGCTACAAAAATACAGACAGGATACCCAACATTCTTTTTAAGGTTATTCAAATCACTTCGAGCGAATACACAGTGTCCCTACTCCACATAGCGGGTAACCTAAACAATGTATGCAACGAAACAGTGGTTAGTCCAGTTGAACTGAATATAAGCATATAAGACCATAATGAAGTCTTCTGTAAAGAAGTAATAACATAACAAAGCTATTGCAGGATTCGGCTCAACTTGAATACTTTAGTGTAAACCCGCCGCTGATTGTTAACCTTTGAACTTGTCAAGCTGTATGCCTGATATTGAAGACTGGAACCTAACCCTATCTAAGTTTCGGTTCACAAAACGCACATGCCAACATAAACGAACCCGGCAAAACATTTTCAGAAACTTCGCGCGACACCCAGAAGAGCAGAAATGAAAATCGCCAACACTTGACAGATGGTGATACAAAACATCGCACACTTTCAGGTGATATGCAGTGGCTTCAATCATGGCAAGAAAGTGAGATTCAAGTTGTTGTACGTATGCAAAAGCTGCTTCTGATGGCACAGTGAGATTCCCAAAAAGTTTGCTGGGGACGTGGTATGCTTTGAGCATTGTGAAATACTGGTGGGTCCGCTGTGCTGCTACTTTGGCTTGCAGATGTTTAATGGTTTGCTTGTACTTCATTGATGGAGACATTGTCGCTGGCACACAGGAACGCACTACAATAAATAAAAATAGGAGGTAAAAGCGAAGAACAACTAATCCCATACGAGCACTTTCCTCGCTCTTTCAGACCCAAGGTTCACAACTTTCTGTGGTGCAAAGTTTTCGATTCCACTACCTAAAAACAAACCATTCACAATGTTTACAATGCACAAAAAAAATGAAAATCACTGAGAGCCCACCCTTACATTTTGTAAGTGCACACGTAGTGTCCTTTTGAGGATAGTTTCCTCAGAATGTCCTAAACATAAAATAGCACATTAAAAACGACAATTACGACAATGTGTCAGTAAGAGGCTTATAATAACACAAACTGAAGCTCATCCGCACCTTGCAGTGCAGCTTCTGCAGCCATGTCACAGTCACTACTTGAAGCGACGCTCAGAGAACCTGCATATATGTGCAGTTGGTACAAGTTACAAAGCTTGTAGCATGGGGAAGCTTAAACAGCTCTTTCAAACGCATAAATTGGTCGAACGTGGAAGAAAAGAGGCGGCACCAACTAGGAAACAAGTAATTTGTGATTTTTGGAATTATCGACAGTGGCAGCTTTCACTGATGAAAGGTATACGTACATGTGCACTCAGGCTTGAAGATAACGTGAAATAGCCCTTTAAAGTCTTTCAAAACAATTGCGCAGGTCCAGAGCATCAAAAAAATGACAGAAATGTAAAGCTGCTGTTAGGAAGGTAATAGCCCACAATTCACAGAACTTAAGACTTTCCAAGTGTTACTTCTGTAGTGAGGTTTCTCTATCGGCTACAGAGATCTTCACGGTTAACTGTCGCCACTGATTCAATACAAGTGGCTGCTATTGCACATATTTGAGTTTCAGTCATCACTTACATGGTGCAGCTGGTTGCACACTGGGAACAGCCATTCTTGTAAGCCTTGTGTGCCCAGGGTCCATGAAACTTTGAGCAGTAAAATGGTCGCTACAAACCCTGTACGTTGCGTACAATAGGCTGGCCGGCTTACTCAGGAGATCATCGCGTCCAGCATACTGCATCCATGCTTTCATCCTGCATTGGCAATGAACTATCAGCTGAAAGGGGAAGTGCTTGAATAGTGATTTTTTATTGTTACCCTCACTTAGCAAGTACGAACAGTAAGCCTACAGACATGCAAACCATACAAAAGCTTTAACACACCTGCCGTCCCGTGGTACGCGGAAGAAACTCGTCCCAGGCTTCTTGTGGGTTCTGCCATTGTTGAAGCACCACGATACACAGCAGTAGCTGCCGTAGCTTGGACCGCCGGACGGCATGGCGTCAGCGCGGTCTGAAAATGTTAGTAAGTGGATGCTTCGCTGTCAAATTACAAAAAAGATATGTGCACGTCATAAGTGTACCAGCAAACCCCTTTGAATGATTAGCTAATCGATGCACAATACAAAACCAGTGATACATCTCTGACCCATAAAACTCTGACTTACAAAGATATACGTCAAGACCACGAACAAAGATCTTCAGAAGTTTCCAGGCCGCTATCCCTTGTAATGCAATGGTATCGCGGCCTGGGAACATTAGAACACCTTCGTGCGTACGCAGTATCAGCAGTACATTGGGAAGAAAAATCGTAGTTGAAATTTGTGCGGTAAAATTATATTGGAAACGTCAAAAAAATTTGTGGGCAGCTTGCACTAGTGGCACAAGGCTAGCGAAGAAACGAAGATGATGGCCACTTGGCTAGTCCAGATTTGCCTCCGGCACACCAAGAATTATTCGTGTTCCGAGCCTTCGGGAAATGCGTCGTGAAGCATGCGAGGCCAACAAACGCTTCTCAATATTTTGCACCGAGCCTACGACCTAGCTGCCCAGCTATGCTCAGCGCACAGACGCTCGCGTCCGTGGCAGACGCAGCACGCGTCGCCTCGGCTTGACGCCGTGCCGCCTTTTCTATACTGCATACGTTGCACAATGTTCCCGTCTAACCGCCGCATAGAGCCACAAACTTTCTTTTTAGCGAACCTCCCAGTCCTTACAAGCTTCAGAAAAAGGTTACAACTGCGTGAATGACACGCCACGTAAGAAACAAACTCGCACACACGAAGCGCAACGTGTGTGTGTGCATCTTTCTATGTTTGTTGCATGGTGTCTTTTTCGCGCAGGCGTAACCGTTTTCTGAAAAAATGACCCAACAAGACCAACAACATGTCATTCAACAAGCTTCGCTTGAAAACGTGCCTCACCTGTTATCTCACGCTTGAAAACGCCGACGCAGCCGACGTTGACGAAAGCGACGAAAGCGTCTCGCTGTCAGTCATGCATGGGCTTGTCGCTGGATAGATGGTGTTTATGACAGTACGGCTGAGAAAAATAATCGCGTAAGGTGTGTTGAATAAATCGTTTTTATGTATAAAGAACATACCAAATTTGGGCGTGTAATTATTAATTTGTGAAAACAATTCTGTTGCATTGATTATAACTGTGTTTTTTTTTGCGCTTGCGCCCTCTGACGTGTGGTGGGAGCACTAGTTCGTTACGTAGTCGTGACGCACTTCCTGAGGCCAGGTTTCGCGGAGTGTCCGCTCTTGTCTTCTTCTTTCTCTATGGCGCGACGAAAACAGGGGAAATAAAAGACAGACTACAGCGCTGTAGTTTGTCTTTTCTTTCCCATCCCTGTTTTAATCGCGCTAATATTCGTTTAAGATGTAAACAGAAAGAAATACTTGCCAAAAAAAAACAAACAAATAGACGCAGTAAGCATCCAAGAGAACAAGCGTATATGATGCGAACTACATTTCAGTAAATGCGGTACACTTGGACGCTCGCCAGATAACGAGTGGCCGCGAAACACGGCCAACATCACCGACCCGTCTAGCCCTCTTGTGGGACCAGCTGCTATATACTCCACTCGTACGAGATGTGCGGTGCGACTGCCGAGCCTGCATCAACAGCACACCTTTTCCCGACTTGAAAAACAAAAGAACTCACAAGTCTCAATGGCAGAAGCCTTCGTCATCATCTTCTCAGTGTATTGATACACCCCACTTCATCATCTTCTTCATCATCATCTCATTCTCAGTCAGTGTATTGGTACCCCTCCCCCCGTTCTTCGAAAAATTTCTGCTCCTAACTAGTCAACAAACCTGAGCGACCGCCTGTAAACTGTGTGTGCTCCCCGAGTGTGCTCGTGATTGCGTGTACCTTCTAATCTCCCTGCAACCTCTTTTCTCCCCTTTATTCCTTCCCCAGTGCAGGGTAGCAAACCGGATGTGCGTCTGGTTAACCTCCCTGCCTTTCCTTGCATCTTTATCTCTCTCTGCTCCTAACGTTATTTTCCACTGACACGGGGATCGGAGACAATGCGAACTTTTCTGCGACTTCTTCAATGTCCAGACTCTTGAGGCGCTAAACTTCCTGACTGCGGCATTCAAGCAGAGTTTGAGACCCCTGTCGCAGCAAAGCCTGCGAATCGAGAAAACTTTCGAGCATGCGCAGATGAGTAAGTGAAACGTGCACCGAAATGTGAGCTCACGAGCCTACAGAATTTTAGCCTCCATCGAAAATGCAGCCGCCGCAGCCGGGATTCGATCCCGCGACTTGCGGGTGAATAGCCGAGTACCTTAGCCGCTAGACAACTGCGGTGGAGCAAGCGATCAACATTAGGAGAATGAGATCCACCTGTGAAAGTGACGCTTTAGTTGTGCTGTGCGGATCTGAGTTTCGCACCTTTCACGATGCTCGACATCACACTTTCGCGCATCTGCGCATGCTCGAAAGCTTTCTCAGTTCGCTGCCTTAGCCGTCAATAAACAGTTAAACAGTTTTGAGCTCATCTGTTCTTCACGTTTCAAGCATTGCGCCAGAAAGAGCATGTTTAGAAAATACGGGCACCAACTCGTCCAGGAACAAGCTGTACAAGAAGAGAAAGCTAGCTAGTTTGTTAAAATTATTATTAAAGCAGGTATTGCAAAAGTACTCCGACACAAGCGAGGAAAGAGAACGTGAGAGGAGCGGTCATCACGTGTACATATATTCCTCGCTCGTGCTTTAGTGGCCCATCTCGAACCCACCAACCTGTACCATCTATCTATACACCGCAGTGCAGAGTCTAATCTTTCGGCCCTCCGCGGTTTCACAACGATTCCACCCGCTCTCAGCTGCGCCACCGGCACAGTCGTCGGTGCCCGGCTGCGTTGGCGTCCCACCACCGCATGTGACGTAACAAAACGCGCCCTCCGACGACGCACCGCTATGCATCCCAGACCAGCTGGCGCCGGGCGAAGCTTGTCGCGGAGCCTTGCCGCGCGCGGGGGGGGGGGCACAGATTCGAGGCCGACGTATCGTAGCCGCGTTCTTCATTGCGAGCGCAGGTCGCTTAATTGTGTCGTCGCATTTCGATTGTGTGGCAACAAGCGTCGCGTAACGCATCTCCAATGTTTGCCGCGAGCTGTGTGCACCTGGGTGCATTGTGTTAAAAGGAAGCACGACGGCGGCAAGCGGTCGGGGCGGTGACACCGCTTGCGCGGCGAATTGGACTCGGCGAGTAGAAAGTTCGACCTTGACCAGCAGCGAAGAACCAATGAGTGGGATGGTGAGGCGTACGTAATGTAACCACAGCCCGCGTATTCATTAACGTGAACGCTTGGGCTATAGTTGGTACTCCACCGCACGAGATAATGTGCAATGGAGCGCCTGTGGGTGCACTTTCACCCATGAGCTTGCACACAAATAGGGGGAGGGGGAGGAGCCTTTCCCCTTATACCTCGACTTTACATTGCGTACTCATCCTAAGGCCCTCAGAGAGAAAGGGTTAAGAACATTAGGGGGAGGGGGTGCACTGCGGCGAAATTTTGTCCCGTTCGCCCCCATCACACCCTAATTTAAGAGAAGAAGCATGCATGAGAAAAAGAAAGGCAGGAATGTTAGTCAGTCTAGAAGAACTGGTTTGCTACCCCGCACACGGAATCACGACTGAGAAGATGGAAGTGCTTGGACAAACAAGTACGACAGTTGGAGTTGTTAGACAGTCGGAAGTTTCTGCTCTCCCACAGCGGAGCACCAAGTACTCTAAATCATTTAACAATTTTCTGAACACAAACCAACTAGCTCAAAAATAATTGCTCCTGTGACAGTTAGTATCGTGTAGCACGCACGAGAGGCTGACTGCATGTGCTATGTTATCTGCTGTCTCTTTCTTTACTTTTCGTCTTGTGCTAGCTTCCAAAGGTGTCGGCTACATAAACGTGATTCTTCGCTCAAGCTAACACTACCATCGCGAATTTCCCGCTCCGATATGACGCTGTTATGCCACCATCGGTTGGGTGTTGCACTCACAAAGGCGTGCCAAGGTGTCGCGTCGGTATGGCGAATCCTCTACATGCGACTCCTGGGTAGAGTGTACTAGAAGTACACTGTATCCTGGGAACCGAAGTGACAACCGAACATGTCTTGCGTAGCTGTCTTCGCTTTGACTCCTACCGATGTCCGCCCCGTCAGATGAACTGGACTCGAGGCCATTTTGTGTAAATAAGATTGTAGGACCTTTGACAGGTGCTTCGAGTGCACACAAAACAACGAAACAGGTATTGAAATGCCTGAAACCAACACATACGTCTGAACACCTGTACACTGGATGTGCTGCCCCAAGTGTGTTCGGGATTCTTTCAGTGCATTTTTCTTCTATTGTGTCTCTTTTAGGCCCATTTATCTCTTCCCTTGGTGCAGGGTAGCAAATAGGACGTGCACCTGGTTAACCGCCCTGCTATGCCTTGCTTCTCTCCGTCAGGCTCTCCACTTTGCATCTTTTAATCATCTTTTATGACGAACGCTAGGTACTCACCCTTTGCGAAGAGTGAAGCAGGGATAATTCATTCATTCCTGACGAAACACAAGGTGAAGAAGAGACGAGGACGCGTCGCTGTTGTCATCCGCGGCCTATGTGTGCCTATGGTGCCATGGAAATTTCTGCGCACTTACGCCCCTAGTTGCAACCGCGGACCAGCGAGACGATGCCTCAGACCTAACAAGGTTCATTGTTCATTCGCTCATTCATTCATCCATCGGTTAAGGTATCGCGCTACTAGCTATGCTCGATGTGTCGGTTTAGATTCCCCGCCACGGCGTTATCATTTCGATGGGAACGAAGTGCGAAAGCGACTTCTACGCTCAAATTTTAAACGTAGTTAAATACATTGCAAGGAACTACTGACATCAAGGACACGATGAGCGTCATTTTTAACTGATTTATTAAAAACAATACACGGCAAGGTAAACTTGCGGTGCATGACCATTTCAATATTTAGGCAAAATTTTACTTTAGAATATTTATATCTTTTTCAAAATAAATCAGCTGGAAGTTGGCACTCGATCTGTTGTCCTTCATGCCTGTGTTTTCTTGGTGCATATTTCTTAGAAAAGGAAGGCCCAGAACTAGCCCGACAACACGTTTTATGTAGCTGGCCTTAAGACGGTTCTATGGTTTGCTAATTTTCAACTTCTCCACAACACGCTCAGCTCCATCTGCCCGAAGTCGTCAGCCTATGGCATTAAGCGGAGAAATCTTTTTTAAACGGAGTGACGACAAACGCGAACCTTTAAAAAAAATGCCGATGGCACGAGAAGAAGCGCAGCGCCGCAAGCCAGGGATGGGGCCCTAAAGGGCTGTTTACAATAAATGGCTGCCGCGAACGACGCTGCCATGGCTATACAAACGACGCGCAATAGAAGAAAGAAAGCGAAGCACTACATCACACGTCGCGACAGCGGACCCATCTTTCAGGTATTTATGGCGGGCTTTCGAAATAACGGCCGGCGTGTGCTAGAGGCCACCGGACGTCATCGAAGTACAATAAAAGACTTCGTTGTTATTTAGACGCAGTGTTTTCCAGTACTTCGACAGACGGCGCGCAAGTAACAAGCATCGCACTTTCGACATGCCGTCGTTAAGCCTGCGTTACTGCTGCCGCTTTCGAAACGCGGTGCTGCGGATACCGTGAAATCCGGCTTGTAATGCGAGGCCACTGCGACGACAGGTGCAGATTGACAGGGAGGTACACGTGCAAAAATACGCACGCCCCGCCGCGGTGCTCTAGTGGCTAACCGAAGTGACAACCGAACATGTCTTGCGTAGCTGTGTTCACTTTGACTCCTACCAGTGTCCGCCCCGTCGGATGAACTGGACTCGAGGCCATTTTTTGTAAATAAGATTATAGGACCTTTAATTGACAGGTACTTCGAGGGCACACAAGACAACGAAATAGGTATTGAAATACCTGAAACCAGCACATACGTCTGAACACCTGTACACTGGATGTGCTGCCCCAAGTGTGTTCGGGATTCTTTCAGTGCCTTTTTCTTCTATTGTGTCTCTTTTAGGCCCATTTATCTCTTCCCTTGGTGCAGGGTAGCAAATAGGACGTGCACCTGGTTAACCGCCCTGCTATGCCTTGCTTCTCTCCGTCTCTCCACTTTGCATCTTTCAATCCTCTTTTATGACGAACCCTATCTCCTTACCCTTTGCGAAGAGTGAAGCAATGATAATTAGTTCATTCCTGGCGAAACACAAGGTGAAGAAGAGACGAGGGCACGTCGCTGTTGTCATCCGCGGCCTATGTGTGGGTGCCATGGAAATTTCTGCGCACTTACGCCCCTAGTTGCAACTGCGGACAAGCCAGCCGATGCCTCAGACCTAACAAGGTTCATTTATTCATTCGCTCATTCATTCATCTATCGGTTAAGGTATTGCGCTACTAGCTGTGCTCGATGTGTCGGTTTAGATTCCCCGCCACGGCGTTATTTCAATGGGAACGAAGTGCGAAAACGACTTCTACGCTTAAATTTTAAACGTAGTTAAAGACATGACAAGGAACTACTGACATCAAGGACTCGATGAGCGTCATTTTTTAACAGTTTTATTAAAAAACAATACGCGGCAAGGTAAATAAACTTCCGGTACATGGCCATTTCAATATTTAGGCAATATTTTACTTCAAAATATTTATATATTTTTCAAAATAAATCAGCTGGAAGTTGGCACTCGATCTGTTGTCCTTCATGTCTGTGTTTTCTTGGTGCATATTTCTTAGAAAAGAAAGGCCCAAAACTAGCCCAACAGCGCGTTTTATATAGTTAACCTTAAGACGGTTCTATGGTTTGATAATTTTCAACTTCTTGACAACACGCTCCTCTCATTCTGCACGAAGTCGTCAGCCTGTGACATTAAGCGGAGAAATCTTTTTTAAACGGAGCGACGACAAACGTGAACCTCTTAAAAAAAAAAAAAAACTGCCAATGGCACGCGAAGTAGCGCAGCGCTGCAAGCCAGGGATAGGGCCCTAAAGGGCTGTCGACAATAAATGGCTGCCACGAACGACACTGCCACCTATACAAACGACGCGCAATAGAAGAAAGAAAACGAAGCACTACATCACACGTCGCGACAGCGGGCCCATCTTTCAGGCATTTATGGCGGACTCTCGAAATAACGGCCGGCGCGTGCCAGAGGCCACCGGACGTCATCGAAGTACAATAAAAGACTACGTTGTTATTTAGACGCAGTGTTTTCCAGTACTTCGACAGACGGCGCGCAAGTAACAAGCATCGCACTTTCGACGTGCCGTCGTTAAGCCTGCTGCCGCTTTCGAAACGTGGTGCTGCGGATACCGCGAAATGCGGCTTGTAATGCGAGGCCACTGCGACGACAGGTACAGATTGGCAAGGAGGCACACGTGCAAAAATACGCACGCCCCGCCGCGGTGGTCTAGTGGCTAACGTACTCGGCTGCTGACCCGCAGGTCGCGGGTTCGAATCCCGGTGGCTGCATTTCCGATGGAGGCGGAAATGTCGTAGGCCCGTGTGCTCAGATTTGAGTGCACGTTAAAGAACCCCTGCAGGTGGTCTAAATTTCCGGAGCCCTCCACTACGGCGTCTCTCATATTCGTACGGTGGTTTTGGGGCGTTAAACCCCACATATCAATCAATCTAATCAAAAATACGCACGGTGATAAAGACGAAAAGCTGTGAGTCACGATGGTCCTGTTGTAGAGGGCCTTCGTGGATGACGACGACCTGAACCTGAAGGAACTTTCAAAAAGGGTCTCACAAAAATCCCTGGAAGCACGAAGAACGAGGGCGTTGTTCTCTCCCAGCGTTTCACGTCTTCTCGGTTACGATTGGCGACGCTGGAAAGTCTGTTCACGTGACTTCGTGACGAAATACGCTCTCAGTCGGTTGATTACGAGAGATATCTGCTGTGAATTGTCGTTTACCCTTCTTTACCACTCAGTCGCACGCCCGTTCTGCCTTGTCTCGCGTGGTTATCATGCGCGATCAATCGATTTCCCTTTGTTCTGAGCGTTTTCGAAAGTGCAAGAGAAGATTACAGAGTGAAGGCGGGAAAAGCCAAATCCTGATACGATCAACACATTTAGTGCTGACATAACCCGCGTCTTGTAGGAAAAAAATAGGGGCGAAGATAGCTTCCGTGCGAAAAGTAGTCAAGGTGAGAAAGAAACCACTTTCGTGTTTGAACTCCGGAGTGTTTCAGGGGCCCTTTGATTGGGGCAAAGTCGGAGGTGCCTCGCAGCGCCCCACACCCCTATATATGTCAATGTATGAGGTAGGCAAGGCGCACCCCTCTTAGGTCATTAGGGGGGGGGGGGCTGCCCCCCTCGTGCGCACGCTTATGGTTTTCCTTGGTTTTGTTTTTCATATTGCGTCACCATTACGTCTTAAAGCTGTAAGGAACACATATGTCCTTTCATATTTCTAATTCCGCAGCTGCGAAATTGTGGCGCGTATTACTGCAAATGTACTCTCCATTTTATGACAGCACACCTTTCTGGTCTAGTCAAAGCATTGCTCTGACAAATAAACTCTCGGAGCTTGTTTATGAGGGCAATGCTGCATCCATTTCGCACCTACACGCCATAGTATTTCAGGCTGTGTGCGTACCGATCCATACGGTACACCAACTCCAGGAGAAGCCAACCGGCTGTCTGAAGAGTTCGCCACTCTGCAACGCGCTTTGTCTCGAAACTTGGTGCCCGCGGCGTTTACCAACGTCCGTTGTCACACTATCCCTCCACATTGGGACATCTCGATCAGGCTCAAACCGTTTCGTTTGCAATCGGAAAACACGCACATCTGATGACAGCTAAAGCAGCGAGCGCTCGAGCTAACAGGGCAACGCCGATGCGACGTACAATCGCGACTGCCATGGCCCGCACGCAGCAGAAAATGGCAGAAACGCGGACGTTGCAAAGCCGAACAAACATTTTTTTTGTCATCACGTGCCCGCCGGCGACTCTCAGCTGGGCGCAACGGCGAGCGAACGAACCAAAAGTGCAAGCGACCGCCGCAGCGGGGCCAGTGTTCGGGTCACAGCCCGGTGCGATGCACTTTCTCTCGCCTCTCAGTCACAGCTCTGTTCCGGTACGGCCTTACTTTTCCCACTCGCTGCACCGAAGAGGCAACATCGCAACACGCATCCGCTGCAACAGACCCTCGCGAGGGAGGGTGGGAGGGAGTGAGTTGAGTTAGAGAGGAGAGAGGGTTTTGCGAATTAGCAGGAAAGGAACGAAGCGTAGCCGCCTCCGGGTGGTACGATGCCAGAACGACGCAGCTTCGAAAGAGCAGTCAGCCGGTTGAACGGAGGCAAGTAGGAAGAAAGAAGGAGAGACGATTGCGGCGTGGCTCGCCTGGCCGCTGTGTTGCGTCTCGCCGGCGTGGGAGCCAGCCGCAACATAGATAGCAACCGCAGATATAAATCCGTGCAGTGAAGCGGAAGCTGCCGCTCGCCGCCTATCTAACCGGTAGCTACGCGAGAACTAGAATATACAATAGGATGACACAAAGCATAGTCAGTTGGCAGGCATTCGTTTTTAAAGACGCAGGCCGTGCAAACACGGGAACCAAGAGACGTCGGTAGAGAAAACGGGTCGCTGCGTTAACCAGATTTATGGAACATGAATCACTAACCGGAGTCTCATCAGTGCACGCTTAAGAACGCCTGATGGTCGTAATTACCGGAGCCTGCCACTACGGCATCGTTCCCCATCATATTGTGGTTTCGGGACGCTGAACAGCACATATCATTACGTTAAGATCTAATCTATTCTTACACTGTCGAGAATGAAAGTGCACGCCAATAATTCGATGATTGCGCAATTTCGTGCCGGTACAGGAACGTAGAAACGCGTTTGTTCGTTGAGGTCTTGCCTATCGATAAGAGTGGTAGGACATGCATGAGCCAACCATCGATGGCTGAGAAAAAATGCTGGATGATCTGTAGTACGATGTACTTACTACGGGAGAGCAGCAAGCTGTCTCAGTTTCATGAAGGTATGGTCTTGTGTTTAGAAAAAGTTGTTAACGAATCAGAATACTCTTCTATGGGAAAGCACAAAGCCGTCCCGGGGGGCCTGTATGCGTATAACCAGGTCGCGGTTTAAGAGAATTTAATTTTCAGATATATCTTACATAGCTTATGTGCACACAGAAAGATGGACAATGATGATCATGCTTGTGGTCTTGATCAAGTGCAGGAATAGTTACCTCTTGCGCAGACTAACGTGGGGCGCCAGATTGATATGTTCGTCTATTGCATTGGCGTGCACAGGTGAAATAGCTTCAAATGGGCAGCGCATAAGGCATAAATACAAGGAATGAGGTATTCTGCGCGGTAGTACGAATGGTTTATTTGGCAGGCTAAAACTTTTATATTACTGTCTTGATATGAGCGTGGTGTGCGAGATCGTTGCGATTCGGGATAGCATATATTCTTGCGTGTTCCTAAATAAACGTAGCTTGAACTTTGCCGCTTGCGTTGCCTGCGTATCAATCTTTCGTATTCGTTTCTCACGCGCTACGATGTTATGCATCCCAAGCTGCTCAACTTGTGTGCATGCAAGTTCTTCGTGCCTTCTTTGTTTAGCGCCGTTGTGCCCCTTTGCAGATGTTAGCCGGCACTTGGTGGTTCTCTTATTTCCCTTCTTTCCGTGTTTGCACGCCCTCGCTGTCTCTTTATCGTGTAAAGGCCGAAAGCGCGAAAATGCTAGCGACGAAACAAGACGCTTGAGCGACGTGCCGCCTGGTCATTTTCGCGTGATTGCTCAGGTTTTTTTTTTTTTCAGGTTTGGAAACCATCGCGCAGAAGTGCTGTGCTCAAGTAGCCAATAGCAAATCATCGAAACATGATCTACGTCAGTGACTTACTGCTAGTTGTCTCTACTGGCTTATCGATTTGATTGATTTATTTGTGGGGTTTGACGTCCCAAAACCATCATGTGATTATGAGAGACGCCGCAGCGGAGGGCTCCGAACATTTCGACCACCTGGGGTTCTTTAACGTGCACCCAAATCTGAGTACACGGGCCTACAACATTTCCGCCTCGATCGGAAATGCAGCCGGGATTCGATCCCGCGACCTGCGGGTCAGCAGCCGGGTACCTTAGCCACTCTAGACCACCACGGAGGGGCTGCTTGCTTATCAACGCGCACCAAAAACAACGTTCATCGACATATATGGGCGACGGGCGAACGTTGACATCGTTGAACGGGAACGTGCATGGACAGGATCTGGAAGTTCCACGACGTCTGTGACGCGGCTTGGCAGCGCGTTAACAGCTCTAAGTTCACTAACTGGATCAATACTGTCACGGGGTCGTGACGTGGCCAAAGACAGAAAACTTCGTGTTGGGATTTAACTGTTTATTTGGGCGAACCTGTGCCCGGTAAAGGGAAAGTCTAATTACAGCAGCAGTCTTGCACAGATAGCAGTCTCGGACTGATAGCGGCGAACGCAGCGTCGGCCTTCGATCAACAACTGACAAGCGGCGAAGCGCGTCGGCATTTATACCCTTGCCGTCGAATGTTCTAGCGTTATCGCTGGCGGTGGCGTAGGCTCCAGCACAATCTGTACCGTTCGCACAGTGGGCGTGATCTCATCGAAATGATCTACTACAGTCCGGAACCTTCTCGAAACCTGCAGGCGCGGTTTGCGCCGAGAATCGTGTGGTGTTTCGGAACGATAACAAAAACTGGTGAAATGGAACGTGGCAATACAAACACTGCAAGACAATGGTAAACATTTTATGTACCATAACGCGATAAAACATCGTGTTTGACATCGCATACCACTGACAGCGTGCCACTTTTTGTGCGCGTATACACAGGCGCCCTCATGCCCGCAACAGTGGAGATTGATGGTAATAAGAGCTGCAGCGCGAGCACGAAGGTGCTAGAAGAAACAGACGAAAGTCGAGGCACGGAAGGCAAAGAGGACAACACGAGCGCTGACTACCAACTGAATTTTATTATTCGCAGCACACATGATAATATATACAACAGGCAACCTTTTAACAGCAAACGTGAGCAACGTGACATATTCTGGGGAATGGTCTGATAAAAAGAAGGTACAATGATACAATGGCTAACCCTTATCTAAAAGCGCGAACTCTTTGTCATGCAAGGCCACCGAAGGTTGACTCACGCATCCGTCACCATTTTTTCTAATAAAATACGCTTCAGCTATTCCCCGAGTTAACTTGTCCATGTGGCGTGCCAGCACACTCGCGCCCGGAAATCGAGGCTGGCACCCGCAGCTTTTGCAGTGCAAAACAAGGTTTGAACTAATTCCTTTGCATATATCATTCATATGTTCTCCTAACCTTTTATTGATGCACCGCCCAGTTTGGCCTATATAACAACGACCGCACGTTAAAGGAAGCATATAAACAACACCAACTGCGCAACCTACAAATTTATTTATGTGTTTTACGGCGCATGTCCAACTTTTTTTGGTGATTTCACTAAGTCGCCTTCCGTGCCTCGCCTTTCGTCTGTTTCTTCTAGCCCCTTTGTGCTCGCGCTGCAGCCCTTATTACCATGAATTCAAACCAACTAGCCCGAATCGCCATTCTTCTTCAGTGGAGATTGTTCACCGAAAAAGTCGCTTAAATGGGGCTTGGCCATGCAATCGACTACTTGCGTGAAGGTGACCACGTGGCGTCGTTTGACACGTGCATTTTCGAACATATGAGACTTATAGCGCAAGCTCAATAGATAATGATATCTTATAACTCGTTAAACAGCAGAAATCAGCTTCGAATGCTCGCTAATGTTGCTATTGCAACGTTCAATAAAAAATGTTGGCTGTGCAATGCTCAACTATAGACGATTTTACGAAGGTATCTCAGTGCCGCCTTTTTGGGTTGTTAACCTCTGTGCTTTGCATCTTTCATAACTAAACGGACAGTATTACGGTAGACCCATACACATGAAAACGGTTGAATTTATGCATACAATCTTTCATGGCCTTTTTGATTTCACATCGCAATATACAAAAACAAGAACACATTGACTTAGGTAAGACAGTCTATAGAACGGTTGTATATCTGCAGTGAGTGCTGTGAACTAGCTGTCTGCTGTTCCTCTCTATCTCCCTCTCTCTTTCCCTTCTCTTTACTTTATTCATTTTCTCACTTCTTGCGAAGTCGCCGTAGCGTCAGTGTGTTAGCGTTTGGTTAACCCCCGACATCCAGGTTTCAAGCTTGTCTTTAAGTGCATGAACAAGTCACTTTCCGCAGATGGTACAGCGTGTGATTTACTTAAGTGAGATCTATGCAGTGCATAAAGCTGTCCCGATCTCCATTAGATGTCATCCCGTGCATGGGAGAATACCATCTTACCATCTCCTGCACGGGCGCGACTTCGTTTTTCCCTTGCCTTTCGATTTGGCTGCACCATTAACTACATCGCTCCATCAAACCGCAGCGCTCGAGACACGTGTAAGAAAAGAAATGATCCCAGTTTCAGGACGTTTTCTTTGAAAGAACGTGAAGAAAGGGTATCTTTTATGAGTGATATATTGGTGTCTCGGCAGTTCATGAAATTCGAGAAACCCCGCGCGAGCGCCATAGCTCTAAAGAACTAAAACCACTTTTTAAGCGTGGTTACAGCTCTATAGAGCTTCTCTTTGCCAAGCGGAAGTTTGAACGAGCCCTTAGAGGCCACTTCACTTCAAACCAAGGACTCCTGGCAATCCGATCTCGAGAATTCAGGGCACACTCAACTCCATGCCGTCCAGAAGGCCCAGGACGTATACCGGTGGGTCCTGCCAATCCCGTCATAAATGACGCCATCGGCTCGTCTACCCGGTAACGAGTTCTTCAAGGACTCAACTAAGTTCTTGTAATGCCATGTGAAAATAGTTTTGGTGCTTCTCGGCACCAAAAGGCCGGGGACACTCTAGTCGTTGGGCCGCCACGTTCTTACGTCCTATTGTATGTCTTCCCGTTTACTTCAGTTGGACACCCGCACCTAAAAACAGCCCAAAGAAACGCAAGGTCTCCTTCCTGTACGCAAATAGTTTTAGAGCAGGAGTCCCAAAGCATCTTGTGTATGCAAGCCCTTGCTCTCTTTGTATTCTCCAGAGTTGCGGGTGGGAGTACATACGAACGCGATAGCGTGCGTACGTAAGCTTTTCCGTTTCTTTCGGTTCTTTTTGAGTGCGGCAGGGAATATAAAGGAACGCAAGAGCGTGCGTACGTAAGCGGCTTAAAGTGCTCGGTAGTGAAAGTCACTTTTCGTTAGACCAACACACCCACCATCACACCAGGACATAAACAAGACACCAGGATTGGCGCCATACGCCAACTACTAACCAACCCAAGCCCGCCTCCCATCCAACAGATGTTTCCCGAATTACAGAAAGAAAACACATGCAAGATGTGTGCAAAAAAAACAAAAGAAACAGCTCCACTCAAGCAAATGCTGTGGGAATGCAGTGCTCAACACAAAAATGAGTTGAACTCCGAGACCCTTTCACTGAAGTGGCGACGCCGCTCTGTTCTGCTACGACCTCGTCGACCAACTCTGGACCGTCCAGCAAGTCCGCGATGAAGCGTCGAGACAAGATCTCGACGTCCCATCGTGGGAGACCTGAGCCCGGATCGCTAAAAAACCCTGCAGGCCAACGCAATGAAGTTGAAACCAACCGACAAGGAGTCGCCCCCCCCCCCCCTTTTTTTTTGTCATGTTCCGTAGAACGTGCGTTTAGCAAGTCTGGATACTGCACGTAATTGCCGAGTACGCGGTGAACGACGTCTCTGGGCCCAACGAGGAGGGGCGAGGGCACAAGGGTGAGACCGGGGAGACCCCGTGACGGGGCCCCGACGAAGACTGGAGAGAGGGAGACGCGATGATGCACTTGAGGGAGTTTGAGTGGGAGAGAGAGAGAGAGAGGTGTAGAAGGGCGACCACTCCCGTCTTTAGCCCTTGCTGTCTGGGATAGTCTATCTACCTTCCCTCCATATCCTCGATCTTTTTCTTTTTCTCTCTTTCGTTTCAATGTTGAGAAGAAAAAAAAATGAAGAATGCGATATGAGACGGGCGAGGCGACGCCCGACGCGATTGGGCAATAGTTTACCCAGAGCAAAGAAAGAGACCGCAAAGCACGCAACTATGCAAAAATAAAGAAGCAGGCTGTCATCGCTCATCTATCGCAACGAGAGCGCTCGTATACTGTATCGCAGGCGTGATTAATGACCTCGCACAATGGTTCGTTCATTTAAATGGTTTCACCCGTATCCACGTGCTCGCGGAACAATGGTCTGTTTCTCCCGTATCGAGGTGTCAGTACACCTACAACTATTGCATCAGGTTGATGTCTTGATGCACCGATTTAATCAGTACTTTGTAATTACGTTCAGTACTATATATGCCCAAGATTGTTTTACTTGTCTTATTCTGCGCTGTTTTTGATCGTTCGAGTGTACGAGCTCTCATGATGATTGTTCAACGCTCGCAGAAGTATTGGGAACGTCTGGACTTGTGATTTTTAAGAGTGGTCGTCTTAGCACCGATTCATGTTTACCGGTCCTTCTTGTTACACGTCCTATTTTCTGATTTTCTTGGCTATGTAAAGTATTTTTTTTTTGCCCTGTTTATTGTCCCCAATATACTGTATATACTGTATATACTGTATCCCCAATATACTGTATTCTGGCCTTTTCGACTACATGAATGAATAAATGGACACAACGTGTGTCCTGGCGTAACCTCTTCTCTAGGACGTCGCTATCCCATCAATTATCGTACGTCACTGGCTTCGGTTATTGCATTGAGTGATGCAGCAATACAAGGCAATAAAAACACGCGACTAGAATGAGCCATCAGCAGCAAAGATGGCAACAATGCAACCATTGTACACTTAGGTTGGTTTGGAAAATTCTGAAACACATTAAATCTAGACAAGAAGCCACTATCCCAAACCACGCCTTCTCATTCTTTCGCATTTTACGAAGATGGACGTTCGCGTCTATCTTCATGCGAACGCTGGTTAGCGGTAAGAAGACCAGTATTACCAGTATCGATAATAAGCAATACTGATTATGGATTAATGTGTCTGGAATTATCACATCTCGAGCCACAACAAATACGACATTGCGGACTCGTAAGTATATACTACAGCGGCTAGTGCATGCCAGCCACTATTCGCTACAGTTTGTTACGAAACACCACTCCACTCAGCCCTCATGCTAATTGCCGGCGAGATCCGCACAATCTGTTAGCATGATTAAGCAGGTGGTTGCACGGAACTGCCATGTCATGCGATAACATAATGCGAACAAGGGTTGTTTTCTAACAGCGAACAAGAGGACAAGAGGACTACATAATACCCGTGTGCAAGTAATACCACCATCCCTGAAATCGCAACCTTCCTTCTACTATTCTATAACACCAGGAAGGTCTATTTTCAGGATTATAAATAAATAAATAAATAAATAAATAAATAAATAAATAAATAAATAAATAAATAAATAAATAAATAAATAAACAAACCAGCCAGTCAGTCATTCAGTCAGTTCTTTAATTATTCAATGAATGAATGAATGAATCAATCAATCAAAGAGTCATCATTATGATATGATGAATATATATCATAATAACAGGCCACTTGCCTGTTAAATCAGGAGTCCCACAAGGAAGCGTACTAGGCCCACTCCTATTTTTCATATACATCAACGACGTCGTCCAGGTCATTAATGATCCCCGCCGCGATGGTTTAGTGGCTAAGGTACTCGGCTGCTGACCCGCAGGTCGCGGGATGGAATCCCGGCTGCGGCGGCTGCATTTCCGATGGAGGCGGAAATGCCGTAGGCCCGTGTGCTCAGATTCGGCTGCACAGTAAAGAAACCCAGGTGGTCGAAATATCCGTAGCCCTCCGCTACGGCGTATCATAATCATATGGTGGGTTTGGAACGTTAAACCCCACTTATCAAATCAAATCTTCGGGTTATTGATGAAACAGTTCAGATTAGGCTTTTCACAGATGATTGCTTGCATTTCAATGAAATTAAATGTTCGGACGACCAAGCCTTGCTGAATACTAGCTTGCAAAACATTTGCGTACGTGGTGTCAAGAGTGGGAAATGCAATTTAAAGCTGACAAAACGATTTCATGAATATGAGGAGAAACAAAAATATTTTACCTTTTCCATATATTCTCCCTTCAGTACGGCTAACGAAGGTCCTTCTCTACAAGTACCTCGGCGTCACAATAACTAGTACACTCAGTTGGAACACCCGTATCTCAAACATTTGTTCGTCTCCTTTCCATAAGCTATGCTTTTTGTCACATAAATTAAAACACACGCCAACTGATGTCAAACCTCTCGCATAATCATCCATTATAAGACCCAACCATGAATACGCACCTGTTGTCTGGGAACCACATATGAAAAAGAACGTTGAATTACTGGAGATGATCCAATGAAAATCAGTTAGATTTATTTATTCCAAATACTACCAAACAGACTCTCCTACTCGAATGATGAATTTTAACGGCATAAAATCTTTGCAATTATGAAGAAAAATTGACAGATTATAATTTCTGTTTCATTTGAAGAATCGTCATTTGCTACTTCCCCCTGAGCCTTGCGTGACAACACTGGCGTCACGAACTACAAGATATCGACACAATAAATCGCTAACTCCATACAGCACCAAAACTAACCTATTCAAGTTGTCATTGTTTTCCGCGTACAATTAACGAATGGAACTCGCTGCCAATATCATCAGTGCAAAGTATACAAGCAATCGAAAGTCTTCGGTATTGATGTTAGGTTATGTTAATAATGTTCCTTTGTTGTCTGCATATTGCTTTATTATTGTTCTGTGTATATTACTTAAATAATGTTGCTTTGTTGTGTGAATGTTGCATATTGCTTTCTTACACTTTTTGAGATGTTCAAAGTGTTATTACTTTTGAGCTATGCTGTACTAATTAGACACTGTCTTTCTTCTGCTCATTTTTCCTTTCAAAGCACTGTGTGTGAACCTCTAGCCTTTACAGGTACACTTTTGCCCCTCCTGCTAGGGCCCATGATGGGCCTGCAGTATCTGTAAAATAATCAAATTATGTAGCGTAAAATATCGAGACGAAGGTACAAAAGTACAATACTTAAAAAAAAAACTAAATGTCGTATCCCTGCATAAGTCTGACATTGTGTCGATCCTCTGAGCCTTACTGCTGCAGTGCGGCTCACATCGAGCAAGAACACGTCTTGCAAGATGAAAGGCTTTAAAGGAACTCAAGAAGAAAGAATAAGAAAAGGGTGAGCCGGCGCTACCTCGAGGCCTAGCGTCAGCGCGTGAGGAGGCTCTATAACGATGATGGCTGCTGTTCTGCTGCGAGGGATGAATAAAGGCAAGTCACAACAGACATGTTTCGTTCTTATGCGAAATATACCGTTCTCCTAGGCAGGGTCAGCGCCAGAAGGCTTGGGAGAGGGGGCACATCCTTCTGCAATTGTCGGATGCGTTGTCCCGCCCAAAAACAATCAGCGAAAGTCAAAATAACCCATACGTTCCCCACGTCTCCGCCTTATACCTTCCTCCTCCTACTCATGGAACTCCCGGGTCGAGGCTGCTCAACCTTCTCGCCCTCAAGTAATATCCTGGCGCCGCCGCTAATGCGCCTAGATTCCCAGACGTCGGTCTTCATGACATCATTCGGAACGATAGCTATAGCGCGAGAACAGAACGGCGCTGTAACTGCAGTCATGTCACACCAGCTAGCCCAAAGTGCCACACATCATTCGGAAGTTGAATTTCGCTGACCTGCGGAAGACGAGCGCCTCCGAAATCATCGACGCACGTATGTAATCTCGGAGGCCTTGTTAACGGTCGAAGAGCTGATTGAAACGGCCGCACCGCGGCGGGAGTAGCCGAGATACGCGGGCCGAGGCGCTGCGTCGCTGCCACGTACTGGTCGGCTTGCTAACTTCGAGACAGGATCGCTGCTTTCTCGAGAAGCGCTCTTGACGGTGCGCTTTCTCGGAGCTGCTTTCTTGCAGGGGCGACGAGCACCTGCTCACGGTGCCCCGTTTGGCCGTTCGCCGAAGTCCGGCGTGGTCAGGTCACCGGTCTTTCCCTCACTCTCGAAAGCGGGCGAGAAAACCCGTTTCTCGGGAGCGATCGACGGCAGCCGCCCATCACCCAAGCCTTCCTCGCTACCGCATTGAATCCGGCTCGGTAAATCTGTGCAGTGTTGACGGATGGATAGGCATGTAGTGATGCCGAACACCGCACAAGAATTTACGGAAAGTAGCGATTGTGTGGGTGTGCTCTCTATCTCACACTATCTCGACTCTTCTATCAACTATAAGGGCCAGAGTAGGGGCTAGTTGTTTCAAGTACATCGGGCTTATTTGTTTCGGACGTCCACCGATACGGACTAAGTGTGTTTTTTTTATAGTCTTTATTCGTGTTCAAACAGCACTTCGCAAGTGCCAACTATTTCACCTAACTACCCCATTCCTTTCCCCGGTATAACGTAGCGTGTCAGTTATGGTAAATTGGATATAACATATACCTGTCCTTGGATTCTCGCCAGCTTTTTTTTTTTCCTGCACGAGCATCCCTCTGAATCTGAAAAAAAGAAAAAAAAGGAAGAAGTTGAGAAGAAAACAAAATGGAAGCTTGAAGAAATGAATTATTCGTGAAGGCGGGGTACCGCTTGAGTGGAGTCTTCAACAAGCGGTCTTGAAGAAAACCCCTTATGACGAAATATCGGCTCCAGCGGCACCCCGTGTTAGCGAATTTTCGATTCCTTCGAAACAGGGAGCTCATACCATCAAGCACGTCCTTTACCGCTATGCTGTGCTTGTCACCGATCTTTAGCACGCACGGTTAATGTTAGATAATCACTAAAGCTTAAACAAACCTACTGTTATGCAACCTACTTTTCAAGTTCAGTACTTTTGAATGGGAGAATGCGGTATCACCTCTAATCGGTGCACAGGCTCTCAAATCAGTTTACCGTTCTGACTAGACAAATCTGTCCACGTGTGATCTAATCCCTCCACGTGCTATACACATGCACCAAATAAAAAGTTCAGCAGAAGATAGAAGCTTGTATCGGTTATAGTGTTGCTGGAGCTACAGTGTAATAGAACACACAGTGTACTAAAGCATACTATACTATACTACTAGAGTACAGTACATACAATGTACTAGAGTACATTTTAGTACACCGTACTGAAAATCCACGTTTCGACTTGCTTCTTCGACACTTCAACTGAGGACAAGACCGCTTGTCTAAATATTGCCTTCCGGCACTTCTAAGGGACAGAAAGATAAAAAGCAGAAAGGTGGGGAGGTTAACCCAGGGCTGAGCCCCGGTAAGCTACTCTGCAGTGGGGAAGGGGAGAGGGGGAAGAAAGTTGGTTTCCAATGTTCCAAGGTTTTTTTTTTGTCTGTGTCGTTATGTACCATTGGGAACCACAAGAGGGGCAGCGCCAGAATTTCCTCCTTGAGTTTGGGTTGGAAGATTGGAGTGGGGGGACAGTCACTTTGACAAAAATCGTTCAAGAGAACAGGAGCATCCCTGGAGGAATAGTTTCAGGACGAGGAGCAGAGGCAGGTAAAGATTGAAGAAGCACTTGCCCCCACTCACGCTCCTTCTCCCGTCATTTTGGTAGAGCCCGTGATCGTGTAAGTGGTCAGTGTGACGTTCATCGCTAATTGCGTCGAAAACAAGACCCCGACAAGCTAGCTACGCGGTTTCTTGAATTCACTGCGTCGTATCGCTTGTTCAGCTCTATTACAATGCCTTCAGTTAGCTGGCAAGCTAGTTGGCGATGCATAGTTCGTAGGTCAGACATCACAAACTTAACAAGCTGCAGGACAGAGTGCTGTGCAGGGCAGAGTGTCATACAGCACTTTGTCAAGCAGGGGCGTAGTGAGATGGGTGGCACTCCGGGCACCCTAGAGTTACTGTATATGCTACCTTTATGTAGCATATACAGTAACTCTATCCGGGACCGTGCCCCGCCCCGAAATATCTTTTGGCCATGCATGCATCCGCGAAATGACCATTTGCCTGTCCAGCCCCACTTTAGATCAAGGATGCTCCCCCCCCCCCCCGAAAAAAAAAATGGCCATGCATGCATCCGCAAAATGACCATTTGCCTGTCCAGCCGCCACTTTAGATCAAGGATGCATCCTCCCCCCCCCCCCCCCCCCCGAAAAAAATAGAACCCTGTTGTCCAGTACCGTCATTGTGTCGCTGCTGCTTTACCTACGGTTTACAATGCACCGTTTTATAAGCGGGTGAAGTGTAGTAAGGCGAAAGAAGAAAGATCCGTAGTGGCGAGGATCAACGGTTTGCTTGCCACCACTGCACGCTGTTTCAGCCCCCCTACTTTTCCTCTCAAGTACTTTGCTGCGTACCCTATCCCTATGTCTCAGCATATGCGGCCACACTCGTTGTGGCAGCTAGGCTTCGTTGGCGACTGCGATCGTGATCGCGAAAACGGCAAACGTTTCTTCTTCTTTATACCCAGTAGCTTCTGCGCCGTCTCGGTGGTTGACGCTTGCCTCGCTCACGTCGCATGGCGCGGGACAGGTTTGCCTAGCGTTTGAACGCAGATCAGAGGCGAACCTTTCTGCGAGGAGGAAGAGGAGGAGTGGTTCTCGGTCTTTGTTGTGAAGCTGTCGCAGACGGCCGCTTCGTGATCGCCGTTGGACCTGTTGCTCCTTCTTCTTCCTCCTCTTTCGCGGCCACCCTCACTCGTCTGCCGCTCGTCCGACGACGTGTCGTCTGCTAGCGGTATTTCGGAGCAGACAGCTTCTCGGCCAGAAACCGCGCGGTACTGGCGCCATCTGGATTCGGTAGACGACACCATGGCAAAGATTTTGCTCCCTTCGCCGTTCATGAGCGTCCGATGTTGTCTCTTGTCCTGTCACACTTCGAGTTTTGTAACAGTACAATAAAGGGAAAGCTGACGCTGGTGTCTGTGAGAGTTGCAACGCATGGCGCTCCAGCCGCCACAAGAATGTTGTCTACATCGAGTCCCCTATATGTTTTATGCGACTCAGTGTGACCTGCAGCAGCCTTGCCGTCATACGGTGTTCAACAGAAGTTCAGCAGTCCCACTTGATCACCATGACCATCTTAGGACCGCTACTTCTAGGCAGTTATCGAAGTTCACAATGAGCCGTTCTTTTATCCGAAACAGAAGGCAGACGACAAAATTAAAAAAGCCAAAGTGCGTTCAGTGCCGCAAGCACGTAGACTCGGTAAATCCATGTACTATCCACAATTTTCATGTTGACTGAGCAATCGCAGCGCCACAACTAGCCTCAGGGACAAGCATACTAAGCCCCTCAAGATGACTGACGTCACAAGTCGACTAGGTCACACTCCCTGTAGAAGCCACCGGAAAGCAAAATTGATGTGCTGCTTGTCTTCACCCAAGAGCTACACATTCTTCTATTCACCTGGTACCGTATATAACCAAACATAGGTCGCAATAAATGATCTCAAAGTAGTGGTACAATCAATCAATCAATCAATCAATCAATCAATCAATCAATCAATCAATCAATCAATCAATCAATCAATCAGCCAATAAATAAAAACACACAGTCAAAGAACACTGGTTGTTAGAGTTGAAAGTCCGGAGGGGGTGTAGGGGGAGGCGGCTCATCTTCCATTTTTTAGGTCAGCCCTTCTTATGTGATTCTTAAAGGGAAAAGAAGAGAAAAGTGAGCCCCGTAACTGTCTGCATCAGAGTGCGACACCTGAACAGTAGCTCACAAGGGATGGGGGTAAGGAGGGATTAAAAGGATATGATTAAAAAGATAGGATTAAAAGGTATATATAGAAAGAATGAGAGAGCGAGGCGCAGGGACAGTGAGTGACGGAAGTAAAGAGGAGATAGGAAAGATGGAAACGGTCGCAGGAGTCCGAGGATGGGGCACCACACAGCGAGAGCTCATGTCGGCGGCAGGAGATGGCGTAGGGGGAGTCCAGTCGGCCAGAGCTGCGCTGTCGTCGGAGATCGCGGGGGCTGAACCGGTCGGCACGAAATCCTGCGAGCGAGTCTTCCCAAGTCAGCCCTGCTGCACGCATTTCACAACCGCTGCATGGTGTTGATGTTTGTAGCACTAATGATGCGTCCGAAGAAATATAATTACGATATATATATTTGTATATACCCTTACTATATTGTATATACCCTTACTGTATATACCCTTAATAATTACTATATATTTGTATATTTGTATTTTTGTATAACGTTCTTAAGCCTTTGTTTAGGCAATAGAGGGATGGCTGCACTATATAGTGTCAACCCCCCCCCCCCCTCTTTTAAGTCCTGCTGATACTACAATACCTTGCTACGTCTGTCACTTAACCTCTACTGATTTACGAGATGCAGGCACCGCAAGCAAATATGCATGTGCAGGATGTTCATCATGTATATGCATAGCTCAGCACAGTTTCGCACGGTATTGCAAAAAAAGAAAAAAAACATCACCGACGATTACGATGCTGCCTAATGCTAGTTCTGATTTGATTGATGTGTGGGGTTTAACGTCCCAAAACCACCGTATGATTATGAGAGGCGCCGTGGCGGAAGGCTCCGGAAATTTCGACCACCTGGGGTTCTTTAACGTGCACCCCAAATCTGAGCACACGGGCCTACACCATTTTCACCTCCATAATGCGAGTCCTGGAGCGGAGCTTCGTGCCGGGGCAACGTCCACAGAATTCGAAGTTCAGGCTGTTCGCAGTTCTAGCAAAGTAGCATTCGTTACATCATTGCCGCAAAAACTGCGAGCACTTGAGTGCCACACCCACCACTCTGCGAATCGTCACAAATCAAGCAAAACGCCGACAGCCCTGTTAGGACATGCGAAGCTAGTCGCAGTGCACGTGTCAGCCGAGCATGCCAAGGGGCCAGTGCACGGGTCAGCACTGGCCAAGGGGCCAGCGCGCATGACGGAGAAAGAAAGCGAGGTCAGAAACTCGCGTGAAGCTGGCAAAGACGAGGTCTGTGAAGATTCTCTTAGTGGGCCTTGGTTGCTTCAAGTCATACGAAATGCATCGCAGAGCATATCGAGACGTCATATTGTAGCGAAACGTCGGGGTTGTTCAAGTTAGGCGCATCGGACGACCAGGGAGACGAATAAGTGTGGGTGAAACTCCGCGGAGGCAATCGATGAGAAGTCAACACGATGATTTCGGGGAGCACTCATTGGGGGTTTATTTAGCTAACACAACTTCAATTTACAAAATGCACTGGGTCATAAAGACAAAACATAGAAAATGGTGGCATACCCCTCGGCCTGCATGGCCTGGTCTCCGGTGGTGAGATCCGCTGTTTACCCCGACTCCGCTCACTTTTCAAGTTCAAACATCCTCTTTTTAACCCTTGGTCGAACAAAGAGTCTTCACAAAAACCAATCACATGTTCGGACTCGCAGCATCTCAACCAATCACAGAAACACTTTCATAAAAGGCACTACATTTGTAAAAACCTCCTTACCAAAATGAAACACGCAAAGGGAAAGGTCCTCCGCACGTGACACTCTCTCCCATACCAGGCCGTGCTGCCTCCTTCAGCCGACTACCGTCGGCGGCCGTTCCCACGCTCGGGCCCCGTAAGTTCTTTCATTAACTGTTGCTTTCTAGAAGCGTCCTCAAGGGCGATGGGTACACCATTGCTTACCAGGTGTACATGCGACGGCGAGGCGCCCCGACATCCTAACAACAGCGCGAGAGAATATGGTAGTTTACCTGCCGCCACTATGTCTCGGTCAGGCTAAGTGGTCGCGTCCCCATGTCATTCTCAATGACACGCGTGCCTGTTAACAATGGCTTAGACTCAGACGGTGGCGCCGGACCTGCCTCCTGCTAGACGCTTTTCCTAGTAAGCTTTCCCCTTCTAATCCCGAACGGGGGCGGCCTTGACTGCTCCGTTGGTAAGCCGTAAATGCAGCGTGTAGGCTCCTGTCCCAGGCTGGAAAACACGATTTACCCCACATTCCATTAAAGTCGAAAGCCGAAGCTCTGTAATGGCCAGAGAAACAAACCCAAATGTAGAAGAGTACAAAGAAAGACTTAAAAAAGAAGCAGGAGTTGGTTTTGCACAAATTTCCTGAGAAGATACTGGAGCTGGAAACCTTGCTCTTGCGACACCTCCCCCCTACGAAAAAGAGTGCCCCACTCGTTTTATCTGCAAAACACGACAATAAATAGACTAATTATACAAAAGGGTTTTGCATTCAACAAGTGGGTGAGATGCTTATTTAAAGACACTTATGCATGTGTATAACAGGTGAGAGGCTTTAAAAAAATTACATAAAATTAACAGATGAAAAACAAAACAAAATCATTGGACACAGAAATATATGGGTTCACTCATCGGTACTGCAATACAATTCAGTGTCCGTTTCGTAAGCACTGACATTCTGTTGTGCGTGGTTATTACTTGAAAATGTCTTCCAGTCCGAGTAAAGTTCAGTGTCCATGTCGTAGCTTTCGCACTGCTGTACTGGAACACTGGTCTGTGTCCCGCGCACACAATGTTGCAAACGGAGTTCCTGACCCACTCGCGAACCGCACTCGCGCACATCACCATTGGAGCCGCACTCGCGCACAACACTTTGATGCAATCCGTGGTCATCTCTCCTTGCACTGCACTCGCGCACAACACTTCGATGCAATCCGTGGTCATCTCTCCCGGCACTTCCCTCGCGCACATCACCACCGAGATCGCGCACCTCATGATTATCATCAGACTCATCGTCCGCGTCGTCGGCATCGGAGCCCAATCGAACGTGGCAGGGCTTTAAACGCGCCACATTCACAACGTCACGTTTTTTCCCAGTTTGGTCTACCACCTCCCAGTTGTTCTCGGCTACCTGGCGCACAAGACGGAAAGGTCCGTGATATTTGTGAAGAAGCTTTGTCGTCTTCCCTTTTGCCCGGGAGGGGGTCCACAAGTACACCAAGTCGCCCTGATGATAAACAACACTTCGTTGCCTAGCATCATAGCTGCGCTTGTTCTTCTCCTGCTGACGCTTCTCCCGTTCATTTACTATTTTTCGAGCCTGCCGCAGCCTGCGGGCCACTTTCATTGCATCCAGGGTGTAGTCGAATCCGCGTTGCGCGCCCGACCCTACATCCACCGGTAGTGTCGGTTCATGTCCGTGAAGAAGAAAGAAGGGAGTGAATCCAGTCGTCTCGTGGGTGGAAGAATTGTATGCAAATAGAACGTACGGTAGGAATTCATCCCAGTCGCGGTGGTGTGAGGAAACGTACATGCTGAGCATGTCAGCCAACGTGCGGTTAAAACGCTCGCACAAGCCGTTGGCCTGTGGGTGGTATGCTGTTGTGGTGGCATGCTCGCTACCCACGAGCCGGAATATTTCTTCGGTCAAGTTGGCGACAAAGTGCTGCCCACGATCGCTTATTACTTTCTCCGGGGCACCATGACGTAGGACGATTTGTTCGACGAAAGCTCTGGCTGCTTCTGCGGCAGTGGCCGCTGGACACGCGACAGCCTCGACCCATTTCGTATGGTAGTCGGTAATCACGACGATGTAGCGGTTCCCTGCTTTGGATTTAGTGAAAGGCCCAATGAAGTCCATGCCCACCTGCTGAAAAGGTCGACCTGCAGGTGGGATCGGTTGGAGGAAACCGACCGGCCTCCCCGGTGGTTGCTTTCGTGTCTGGCAGTCGGGGCAGGAGAGAACGTACTTGCTTACGTACGAGAACATCTTCGGCCAGAAATATCGGCAACGAACTTTCTCCCATGTGCGCTTGACACCTAAGTGGCCTGCCGTGGTGGCGTCATGGCAGTACCTTAAAATCTCAGATCTCAAGCACTTGGGGACAACGAGCGCAGCACGATCCTCCTGAAACCCTTTCGCCCTTCGATACAGTACACCGTCGATCAACCGAAAGCTCCGTGCCGTTCTTTTAGTTTTCCTGACAACGGGTGCATCCGGGTGCTCGAGGTGCTGCATAATTTCTTTCATCCATGGGTCTGCCCTCTGCTTTTTTCCAACATCCACCTGATCCAGAACCAGCAACGGTAAGGGGTTTTCTTCGCTTACAGGCGCGGGATCATGAGGAAGGCGGGAAAGCGTGTCGGCATTTCCATTCTTGAGGCCAGGGCGGTGTCGCAACGTTTCTGTACCGTTGGCTCGTGTGGGGACTGTGAGAAGCTGACCTTCCGACAATGTGCCGATGGGGCGGCCGGGCTGGCCCCCTAGGCCCGGCCGTTCTCGTTTCCCGAAGGATTAGGCTGCACATTCTGATTGCTTTGGAGCTCAGCCTGATCGTTCCTGCCGTCTCGGAACCGCTGCCAGCACTGTTGTGCTATGTGACCTATGCGGCGGCAAATCTGGCATCGGGGACGCCCGTCGTTGGCACGGGAAGTTCTCTGAGGCCAAGGCATTGGGGGGCGACGCACCTCGTCTTCGATGCTTTTTAGCCGGTCAGACAGCAGGGCAACCGAGTCCGCAATCGTTTTCAGGTGTCTCTCGCGGTCGGCAACCTCCCGCGGGCAACGCAATTCGGCCGCGGCGCAAGTGCACGGCGACACACGTAGGAGGAGGGTGCCCTGTCGCTGCGGCGGGTGCGAACCCTACGGGATGCGCGATGTTTTGCATCCACGACTGTGATCCGGTGGAATACTGGATGCCAATCGGTTGTAGCCCCGACACACGGCTCATTAAAGCTGCCATATTTATGCGTTGCAAAATTTGGAGGAATGCAGTGCAGCTCTCCGGGTTTGCGATTATCATTTTCTCCTGAACATCCGGACGTAACCCGCGTATAAGGTGCCGCAACCGATCATCTTCCGTCATATACGGGTTCACTCTTGCACACAGCTGTACTACGTCATAGTAGTACTGCTCGGGGGTTTCGGACGGCAATTGAGTGCGGTTTTGTAGCCGCAAATAGGCGATCTCGACTGAGTGGTGACTCGTAAAGGACGTTTTTAGTAGCGTCGCCCATTCTTCCCATGTATTAGGAGCACCGGTTAGAATTTGAGTGGTGTGCCACTTTTTCGCATCTCCGTCTAAGGCCAGATATAGAAATTTCACCTTCGTGGCTTGGTCCCAATTATTAAGCGACGCTACATGTTCGTAGCAAAGTAGCCACTCTGAAATAGATTCCTCCGGCGCGCCTCTAAAGACTGGTGGTCCGACTAATGGTTTAACTTGGGGGGTAGACATAGCAGAGAAGAAGGTAGGGGGTTCCGTCATAGTAGAGCAGTCAGAGGTAGGTTCCTGATATTTGTTGTTGACTCGGGGCATAATTTCAGAGCGGGACTATCGTTACCGAGCAACCTCCACCACTTTGTAGCGAAACGTCGGGGTTGTTCAAGTTAGGCGCATCGGACGACCAGGGAGACGAATAAGTGTGGGTGAAACTCCGCGGAGGCAATCGATGAGAAGTCAACACGATGATTTCGGGGAGCACTCATTGGGGGTTTATTTAGCTAACACAACTTCAATTTACAAAATGCACTGGGTCATAAAGACAAAACATAGAAAATGGTGGCATACCCCTCGGCCTGCATGGCCTGGTCTCCGGTGGTGAGATCCGCTGTTTACCCCGACTCCGCTCACTTTTCAAGTTCAAACATCCTCTTTTTAACCCTTGGTCGAACAAAGAGTCTTCACAAAAACCAATCACATGTTCGGACTCGCAGCATCTCAACCAATCACAGAAACACTTTCATAAAAGGCACTACATTTGTAAAAACCTCCTTACCAAAATGAAACACGCAAAGGGAAAGGTCCTCCGCACGTGACACTCTCTCCCATACCAGGCCGTGCTGCCTCCTTCAGCCGACTACCGTCGGCGGCCGTTCCCACGCTCGGGCCCCGTAAGTTCTTTCATTAACTGTTGCTTTCTAGAAGCGTCCTCAAGGGCGATGGGTACACCATTGCTTACCAGGTGTACATGCGACGGCGAGGCGCCCCGACATCCTAACAACAGCGCGAGAGAATATGGTAGTTTACCTGCCGCCACTATGTCTCGGTCAGGCTAAGTGGTCGCGTCCCCATGTCATTCTCAATGACACGCGTGCCTGTTAACAATGGCTTAGACTCAGACGGTGGCGCCGGACCTGCCTCCTGCTAGACGCTTTTCCTAGTAAGCTTTCCCCTTCTAATCCCGAACGGGGGCGGCCTTGACTGCTCCGTTGGTAAGCCGTAAATGCAGCGTGTAGGCTCCTGTCCCAGGCTGGAAAACACGATTTACCCCACATTCCATTAAAGTCGAAAGCCGAAGCTCTGTAATGGCCAGAGAAACAAACCCAAATGTAGAAGAGTACAAAGAAAGACTTAAAAAAGAAGCAGGAGTTGGTTTTGCACAAATTTTCTGAGAAGATACTGGAGCTGGAAACCTTGCTCTCGCGACAATATACTGCACGAGCAAGTCGTTGTGCGAGATCATCCTCGTCGTCAGCGTCATCGTCATCACGGTGCACGCCAACGCCACCAACGGACAAGCCTCGATATGGAGGAGGCTCGCCCTAACAAGGAAGGCTATCCAAACTGCGCTCTTCTTTCAGGCTTGGCGTCACGAGTGCAAACCTGGCATAATTTTCTTTTAAACGCGTAAGTTCTGTGATCAAGCAAGGACGAAACTGCTAGTGAAATCAGCTACAAACTGCCACGAGAGGCTAAGGTACTCGGCTGCTGACCCGTAGGTCGCGGGTTCGATTCCCGGCTGCGGCGGCTGCATTTCCGATGGAGGCGGAAATGCTGTAGGCCCGTGTGCTCATACTTGAGTGCACGTTAAAGAGCTCCAGGTGGTCGAAATTTTCAGATCCCTCCACTACGACGTCTCTTATAATCATATGGTCGTTTTGGAACGTTAAACCCCACATATCAATCAATCAATCTATTAATCAATCAACAAACTGCCACGCTCGTAGCGGAGTGACACGGCACTGCGGATGCCCCGCAACCCTTCGCTCCAACGCCAAGACGAGTACGATCTGTCGTATGCAGTTGAATGGCGCGACTGGCGTGGCCTTTCTCAACACCCCGTCTGAGAGAAGCCAGACAATGCGTGTGCGACCGTGTGTTCATATCTCCGTGCCATAAATAAGCACTTATCTTAAGGGCACTATACCGGAGCTTCTTATCGATCGCGTGTCTGTCGGTACGCTCGCCCACGCATAGCCGCCATAAGAAAAGTCCTTCTATGAGTCCTTGCGTAATACTGCATTCGCGCAGGTTTATTTCGTCATGCGTCTAGCTGCAAAGGTGCCGATATGCGCCGCGTCATTACGTAACCAACGAAAAGAGAGAACGAGCTCATAACAGATATGAGATGTAAAGGAAAAAAACGACGATTTCTATCTATGAATGATTGAAGTTCACTACATTCGCTTCCCAAGCTGTCGTGCGTTTACATATATATGCGCACGCGACAGAAACGAAAGCAGACAAAAAAACAACTTTTATTTGATATTTTGATCGACCGGGGATGGATCCTACAATCAGCCGAAACCTCACAAATATGTCGCTTTATATTTATTGTATATTCGTGTGCTTGTCTTCGTACTTATGGTCGACCGATACTATATATATTCCTTTTTTTAATATTTATTATCTTTAGCAGTCGAATAAAGGACGCCCGAAATACGTACGTCATCTGCACGTTTCGCATATCTAGAATCGCCTCCGGCAAAATTAAATGAATGAAGGCTCAATGAAATAAAAATGATATCTTTAGATACAAATCTATTTGACTTAAATAGGCGCCATATTGCACAACAACCTCTTTTCGCCGTTACAAATGTGCGGCACATTGCGTTAAGCGCCTTAATTGATCAGGTCTTTCAACCCTGCTGTTATTATTCCGAGCGTCACACACACACACACGCACACACACACACGCACACGCACTCAGGCAAGCGCGCATTGTTACAGAGAGAGTCAGGTAGATACACCAACGGACACACACACACACGCACACACACACACACACACACACACACACACACACACACACACACACACACACACACACACACACACACACACACACACACACACACACACACACACACACAGATAGATAGATAGAGAGAGAGAGACAAGGACATAAACACAAAGACAAATACATGCACAGACAAACACACCACCCCCAAAAGCGCGCCAACTCCCACACGCCAACCACGCATCGTCGTCGTAATCACTTTCACGCGCAACGACGCGCAATCGAAGCGCGTCTCCTTGCACCCTATTAGCCGTGTGCATTTCGCGCGAAAACGGGATTCCGAAAGGGGCATCCAGTAAACCACGCAAGATTCCTCCCCGTATTCTTGTCTCCCGCCCTTTCGTTGCAACGCTCTTCAAACAACAGCGCGGGCACCCAATTCCTTTTCCTATAATACACGTGCAAGATCGATACGACGTCCTACTACGCTCGACGTAACGCATGCCGCAGGCGCTGACCCCCCCCCCCCCCCCCCCTCCACGACTCGGGGCTGGAGTGGGGTGGGGGGGCATCGGCGTTTCGCAACACCGCCCCCCCCCCCCGTTATCCCCTTTGAACCCGTTTCTCCCCCCGGTCTCCCATTCCAAATGCAGAAAGAAGAAGCAGCGATGCGGTCCGTGTGCGCGGGCACGCAACGCGGTTTCCTTCGTGCTGCGTATCGACTGACTGCGTAATGCTGCATAGCGTATACCAACCGTTTCTTTCGTAATATCTGCGCGGATTCGAGCGTTGCCTTCTTTGTAACGCGATCCCATTAAAGAGCTCGTTTCGCAAACGTTCCGGTGTCGGTGTGTCATTGGTTGTGAGCGAATAATCAGCGTTGTGCGTGGCCGAAAAATCCAGGGTAATAAATGTATCTGAAGGTGAACGCCCCGAAAACGTGATACGATAAAGAGAGACGCCGTAGTGCATGGGCTCCGGAAATTTCGACCATCTGGAGCTCTTTAACGTGCATGGACATGGCATAGTATACCTGCGGGCATCTACCTTTTCACCTCCATCAAAATGCCGCGGCTGAGATCAAACCCGCTACCTTCTGGTCAGCAGCCGAGCACCTTAACCGCTGTTCCCCGGAGGAGAACGAGAAATCAAGAGAGGTGCAAGTAAAGTAAAAAGTAGAGTAAAAAGTAAGTAAAGTAGAGATCAAGTAAAGGTGAAGTAAACTAAAGTAAAAAAGTTCGGTTCGAGTGACAATCGAAACCAGACCTTATGCGTAGCAAACTGATGTTCTATCGCAGAGGCGCGCCATTGTTTGAAACTGGTCCAAAAAAAAAAGAAAGAAAAATGAATGCCGTGCAGTGGTAAGAGCCTCCCGAACGCATGCAATATTGCATGGCGGAAGCGTAAAATCGCACCGCATGGGCGTCAAAACGCGCGAATCGCGCAAGTTCATGCCCTGCATTCGTCCGTTTCTTCGTCTCGATTTCGACTATAAGATGTACTTCACACCCGTTGGCACCCCGACATATACTCTACTCTCTGTCTTGTCCTATAAGGTTACATTTATCACTTTGCACTGCTCACAGCGTCCATTTCGATCTAAGTTGAACCGTCTTTGTAAGAATCCAGGTTTTCTCTCCAAAGGCAAGCACCGGCGCAAGATGCAGCCGTTTTATACAGGGTGTTTATAGAAATGCGTCCAATATTATTTAAAAAATACAGAAAGATTACAGAAAGTATGCATGTGTGAGCTATACCTGCGGCGTTCTCTTTACTGTTGAAGAAAGTATCTTTAGATGAGCACAGACATTAATTACGTGAGTAGTTGTGTAAATTACAGCAATTACCTTTTTTTACCAGTGGTAATAACCGATCGAGTCCAATGGGCGAATTTGAGAGCTTTCTGCGGATAGCCCATATTCTCTCCTTCAAAAGGTGGCCACTGGTACGAGGAAATATGGCTAATTTAGCAGGTGAAACAGAACAGCGCGTCGGCCAAGTTACTTCGAAAATGCCGTCAATGGCGACACTGTTACCCTTGCAGTTATCAACTGTCGCCCCGCCGTGGTGGTCTAGTGGCTAAGGTACTCGGCTGCTGACCCGCAGGTCAAATCCCGGCTGTGGCGGCTGCATTTCCGATGGAGACGGAAATGTTGTAGGCCCGTGTGCTCAGATTTGGGTGCACGTTAAAGAACCCCAGGTGGTCAAAATTTCCGGAGCCCTCCACTACGGCGTCTCTCATAATCATACGGTGGTTTTGGGACGTTAAACCCCACATATCATCATTACCCTTGCAGTTATCCACTGTCAATCTTCTAGACCCTTCGCTTCGTGTCGGCTTATCGACGCTTGCTTATCCTCCTCCCCCAAATGCGAGCGAAACCATGTCGTCACTGAGGGCGTTTTCGAAATGAATCGTAGATGCGCTGTTGGCTGCGTAAGTTTTGGTTTCGCCTGCTAGATTAACCAAGTTTCATCGCTCCGCGGCTATTACCAGTGGCAGCCGTCTGAAAATTTCAAAGGGGCTATGAACAGGAAAAACGCGAATTCGCCCGTTCGACTCGATCGGGTATTTCCACTGGCTAAAAAGTCAATTCATTTAACTTCTCTAATTACTGCCGTAGTAGATGTCTGTGCACATCTGAAGATGCCTCCTTCTGCAGTAAAGAGAACGCCGCTGGTGGCACGCACATGAATTCATTATAGAATTTAAAATAATAGTGGACACATTTATTGAAAAACAATGTATACCTTCCTCTTGAGGGATAGTAGTAAACTACCATTCATGATTCGGGAATGCCAGCGCTAATCAGAACTTGCTGATGCTGGCTGGAGTGTGGCTCGATGATGACAAACGTCAGCTATATGTTCATTTTGGTTTGCGATTCGCGAATATCCACTAGTGTTGTCATAGTTTCACAAAGTAATGGCTAATGCCGCTTAACGTTTGCCATATCGGGAGTTATAGTTGCAGGATTGTTTTAATTACATCTAATTCCAGTGGTGCTCACAGATATTTACTTATTTTTATTTACAGCATACTGCAGGCTTACATAGGCTCAGACAGGAAGGGAAACAATACAGAACAAGATACAGAATTCAAAAAGGCGAAAAATAAACAAATAAACACCCCAAATCTCAACTTCGTGGTTAGGAACTAATAAATTATAGTTCGTCAACCGACTCAACTGAATCACACGTTTCTACGGGGGCATAACTACTGCAGCGTACTAGACATTACTGTGTGCTCCTCTGAATTAGCGGCTGGAGCAGACTGGACTGCAGACGCTGACACAAGAGGAAGTGACCACTTGCCAGTATTCATATATCACCCAAAGTTGAAGAAAACAAGAAATAACCGCACAACAAGAATCACAAACTGGGCAATCTTTCGAGAACTACATAGACAAAATCTGGAACCCTGTTCTGACGCAGAAACGTATGCATCTAAGATAAAAAATTTTCTAACAAAAGCAACTCGTACAGTACCCATTCCAGATGGGTATTCGGGTGTTGACGCTGAGTATGAGAGGCTTCGGGCAATACGACGCCGATCTGAAAGAAGATATCGCAGGTCAGGTAATTTAGAAGACTTCAAGGTTGCACAGAAAGTACACACTACAATGCGTAACCAACTGCAGAAGCTTTCAACCAAAAGGTGGCAAGATTTATGTGCCTCACTTTCCCCATTTACCTCGGCGACTCAACTGTGGAACATGGTACGCGCCCTCCGACAGCCAGTAGTCCACTCGAGACCACTACAGGCTCTAGCGCTGTCTCGAGGAGTTAGCGAACGGGTGATTGCCGAAGAATTTTGCGATCTTATACTGAGAAATGGAGAGACCGCCCAAACGAGCGAATATAAATCATCAGCAGAATCAGCTTCGGCGGTTGTAACAAAGTCCTCTGCGATCAGTTCATCAGATCTGGATGACAGCTTCACACAAGAGCAGCTCCAATATGTGCTGTCTTCAGTAAAACGAACAAGTTCACCAAGACCAGATGGAGTTGCATACGCTGCGCTTGCTAATTTGTGCGAGAAAGGAACATCACACCTGTTGGACATTTACAATAAAGACTGGCAAGAAGAAAAGGTTCCGGAAAGTTGGAAGATATCAAAAGTAGTACCGTTGCCTAAGCCAGGAAAGAGCCCTATGCAGTTGGATTCGTTTAGGCCGGTTAGTTTGACAAGTTGTATTTTGAAAGGGACTCGAAAATGATCAATGAACTAATTCTTATGTGATAAGACATGAAAAAACTGCTTCCAGAAAGCATAGACGGCGTCAGCAGAAATAGATGCACAATGGAATGCATTCTGGACTTGGTCACAGATGTGGAAAACAAACGTACGCAAAGAAACATCACTGTCGCTGTATTCCTTCATGTTTAACGAGCGTACGACACAGTGAGTGACGTTCCTGTTCTGGAAGGCCTGGCGTTGCAGGGATTTCAGGGCAAAATACTGCGTTCGTTCGCTGACTTCCCGAATCACCGGAAAATTTTTGTAGTTACGGAAGAAGGTCCATCGTCAGAACATGCCGTCAACCAAGGAGTGCCACAGGGCAGCGTGCTAAGCCCTATACTCTTTTTAATGCAGTCATGGCGCAGCTACCGTATGACCTTCAACCTAACATCAGATGTTCTGTGTATGCTGATTTTATAAGTATATGGACGCCTGGTTCATCATTTTTGGATGTCCAACAAACTTTACAAAAGGGATTGGATTATGTATATCGTTTTCTAAGAAAGAATTGGCAGATCCCATGTATACAGTGGGAATCGATGATATGTGAAGCAGCAATGAGAAATGTTGTTCTGTCCCTTTAAAATCAGCACAACGTTACGAGGTGAAGGTAAATGATGCCGTACATGACTTCCGTGTCATAATTGTTATGTTTAGATGTGTCGTTTACATTCGTCATCTATTCACGTCACGTGATGCCAAATTTAGTATATGTGGAGTTCGTGAAATGGCCGCGAGCACACTATGAACGTGGTATGTTGTCACGTTCTTACATGAGACGCGTGCCAGGATTATCATGTTTGCACCAGTCATATATTTTGTCATTTATTGACGTCATGTAACACCAACTTTGGTATATGTGGAGCTAGCAAAACGGCCGCGAGCGCATCATGAAGGGCCCAATATACTCCAATGTAGCGTTGACGCGCACGCACGCTGGGCACAGCAACGCTACGTTAGCAAAACGCGAGCACTCTCTTGTCTGATGCCAGGCGCGACCACCGTCCGTCGGCGCGGCCCGACGGCAGCCGGCGTGAAATGCGACATGCTGCATTTCGCGCCAATGCGTTACCCAGACAACACTGCGTCGCCCTCTTTTTGTGACGGAGTGACGCCAGACGCGCTGAAACGCGCATGCGTCAAAGCAACGCAGCGCGGCGCGCGCCCGCGAGTATATGGTAGGACCAGCGCCTGGCGTGGCAACGCCAGCGTGACGCGACGAAATGAACGCCGGCGAGCACGCGCACCGCGTCACGCCGAAATCTATTGGCGCCTTGACTGTGGCATGTAGTCATGTTTTCACGTGACACACATCTCATGACTGTCATGTTTGCACCAGTCACATACCTTCGTCATCCATCGATATTACGTGACACCAAATTTGGCATGTGTGAAGCTATCGAAACGGCCGCGAGTGCATCATGAGTGTGGCATGTAGTCATGTTGTTACCTGACACGCATGTCATGATTATCATTTTGTATGTGTCATTTACCTATGTCGTCCGTTCGCGTCGCGTAATACCGAGTTCGGTACATGTGAAGCTAGCGAAACTGCCGCGAGAGCATCATGAGCGTATACCATGTAGTCATGTTGTTACATGACACGCATGTCATGTTTATCATGTTTGCACCAGTATCATACCTTCGTCATCTATTGACGTACCGTAATACCAGATTTGGTATAAGTGAAGCTAGCGATACAGCCGCCAGCGGATCATAAGCGTGGTATGTAGTCATGTTGTTACATGACACGCATCTCATGATTATCATGTTTGCACCAGTCACATACCTTCGTCATCCATTCACGTACCGTAATACCAAATTCGGTATAGGTGAGGCTAGCGAAACGGCCGCGAGCGCCTCATGAGCGTCACATGTAGTCTTGTTACATGACACGAACGTCATGATTTTCATGTTAGGGTCCGTCACATGTGTTCGCCATGCAATCATGTCATACCATAAAAGTTTTGCAACATGCCATGTGAAAGAAGCCACTGCAAGAGCTGTAGGGCCGTGGAATGTAAATCATGACATTCATGACATACATGTCATTATTTTCATGGTATGACTAGTCAAATATGTTCTTCATACAGTCGTGTTATGCCATACTAAGTTTGGTATCGATACCGCTATCGAAACGGTCAGGAGAGCTTAAAGTCGAAGGCAGCTAGATAGATAGATAGATAGATAGATAGATAGATAGATAGATAGATAGATAGATAGATAGATAGATAGATAGATAGATAGATAGATAGATAGATAGATAGATAGATAGATAGATAGATAGATAGATAGATAGATAGATAGATAGATAGATAGATAGATAGATAGATAGATAGATAGATAGATACGCTCAAAGTCACCGAAGTTCGCTAAGAAATGATTCGCATTTAAAAAATAGGTATGGCACTGAGTCAGGCTGAAACAGCCATACTACCGTTTACATTAAAAAGACCTGGAAATTTCCAGATTATTCTGCACAACCAGCCTACTCAAATGGTAAAAATTCATAGATTCTTGGGTGTGATTTCAGACCGCAGACTAACATAGTCGCCTCATGTCCAGTCCCTTGAACGAAAATTGAATCAAGCCATTCGAATCCTCCAGCATCTCTGCGGGGCTAAATGGCGTGGTACTATACAGAGCCGCCATTGGCCCTAAATGTTGTGTGGATACGCCCTATCGTAAGTTACTCACTGTCTATGATGCACGGACTTCCAGCCACCACCGAAAGGAGACTTTACTTGTTATTGGCAAGGAGCTTCACGGTATGTCTGGGGTTGCCGCGGTCATTTTCCAGTGCTTTGGTGTATGCAGAGGCTCGACAACCACCTTTAACAGTACTCCGAGCTGAAGAAACATCTAGAAATTCATTTAGAATTTTCCCGCAACATGAAAGTCATCCCTTATCTGGAGCACTAACACAAATGACGGCAACGCGACTACAGGATAGTGTATCATCATTCCAAGCAGGTACCTGAATTTAAACGATGGAAACCTTCAAATCCACCTTAAACGCTACTGCTTCTCAACGTTATCTGTGAAACAGATGGCATAGCGGAAGAAGGCAGACATGGCGCCTCTAGTCGCGGCACAGATGGTACTTCATCATTTTCATATATTGAATAATAAAAAAAAACGACAATATATACAGATGGATCCTGCACTGAAAAAGCGTCAGCCTGTGCGGTCTTCACAGAAATTCAGAAAAAAGAGAATGTACAAATTATCGCACAAATCTTCATCAACGACAGCTGAATTGGGGCTATCTTTGAAGCAGTTAAGCTTATCTGCGAGAATTCTGAGCCACGAAAATGGGTGATATACATGGATAGCAAACCTGCCTTTGAGCTATCAAAAATGCGAGATCACTTTACAAAAATGGTGAAATAGCGCAATGTATTGCAGAAACTGTGGAATATGCTTCAGCGCAGTGTCACAACATCGTATTCCAATGGATACCCGATCACATTGGAATTAAGGGAAATGAAGAGGCCGACAGCCCCGCGAAGAAACCATATAACGAAGGACGGGATTGCACAATCCCTATGTCTGGGGCGGATATTTGACATTTTACAATGCAACGTGCTAACCATTGTTCGATGGAGAAGTGGTTAGATAGCCCTAAATCAAAGGAATCAGTACTTCATGAGGTTGATCCACACGGAAAATTTTTCATAATGACAGATCTCCCACAACACTTAGAGACATTAATCAACAGACTTCGATTGGAAGTAGCATACACAAGCAGCTTCCTGCACAAAATACATCGGTTCAACTCCCTCGAATGTCATTGTGGTCATGCAGAAGATAATGTTCGCCATATTCTTTTTGAGTGCGTCGAATACGCGAATGAAAGAGAAAAATTAAAGAAATTAGCAAGTTTGGACAGACGGCCCTTCACATTGAAGAGATTACTTGGACCATGGCCTGAGATGCATCTTCAGAAAAAGTCGAACATCTTCCTGACATACTTTTTTAGTGGAGACCGGACTGTATAAGTAGCCAGGAATATATATATATATATATATATATATATATATATATATATATATAGATATATATATATATATATATATATATATATATATATATATATATATATATATATATATATATATATATATATATATATATAAGGCAGGTGTGAATGGGAACAGTTTATGACAGTGTGAACTGCTGCAAGCAAACTGTGCATTGACATGTTATTTGAACTGGTTTCAGTGTGCTATTCTGTTTTTTATTGTTTATTTTGGATACCATTCAGTATTATTCTTTTTTTTTCGCTCCAGAACTTATGGATATGGAGTAGCCGACGCAAGCTGGACCTCAACCTCTTTACAGCAATACAGTTAGAACAGAATCGATGATAATGGCGTGTGTTCCGTTCGTTAATAGCGCAAGGGGAAAAAAACGAAAACTGGTGCTAGTTGAACAAAACTTGAAAGGTATGCGTAAACAATCGTGAGATGATCCTGCTTGAAAGTTCGTCCGGACTAGAGAGAAGAATAAAAAAGAAAAAAAAATGCATTGACATTAGCCAGATTCCAATATCCTATTTGCTACCATGGCACCGTTGGAAGGGCAACGGTTGGAGTTTGGACTGCGCTAACTACACCTCCACGAGTGGGCGAAAAAAAAATATCAACTGCAGAGGTGCGTAATGAAACTGACAAGGTCCCTCATGCATGAAGGCCTGACCTTGCGAGCCCCGAAAAAAGCCTCGGCGCTTGAAGCATCACTTGTGGGCGCAAACAGTTCGCTTCACCGACCGATATGACGCTTACCCGACCGAGTTAGAGCGAAATCCCGCTTACCTGATCAAGTTGGCTCGGAATATGCTACACATAGAGTGAATATACTTCGCGGCATCGAAATTTCATAGAGTTCTGAAATCACGCTCGCTCGATCAAGACAGTAGCTCGGAGTAAGGTTTATAAAGGCGCTGACACTTCGCGATACGAAATATACCACAGAGCACCGAAGCGACGATTACATTTAACAACTTCACGACTCATACAACACTTTATTACACGGAGCTCAGACTTCGCGATACCGAACTCCTGCACCCATGCATTTTTACCCTGCGCCAGCTGATTTCATTTTATGCTTCGAGCTTTCTTAACTACGTCACTCCACCCAAGACTTTGCCGCCCTCGCCTGCACTTCATAACGCAGAACAATTCGTCGTAAAGGTGGCCAACCGTATACAGATCGTAGCCCATACATCTGTGACGTGTAGCGAGTCCTTCGTACCATAGGTCATTTCGTTGTAGCGCACTGTAATGTGTAGATGCGCTCGACTTTATTCACGCACTCCGGCCTGCCACTGTCATAGGCACTGCATGTTTGTTAATGGGGTTACTGTATGTGCTGCCCGCCCAAAGAAGAAGAAGAAGAGAGAAAGTCCGAGGATAGGCAGGGAGGTTAACAAGGTTGCACCGGTTCACTGCCCTACACAGGAAGGGGGAGAAGGAAGAAAAGAAGAGATAACATACTAGCGCACACATAGGAACGCTGTCCACGTGTGCCCATGGAGGAGCGGCGAATATTTTTGCACGGTACGGTGCGACTGTTAGTGCCTCAGATTGTCGTCTACAGACTACGATGTTAAAGGAGGCTTGCAAGGACTGCCCCCCAGGTGTCCAGAACTCGGAGCGATGCTCCGAGCTGCTGGGGATGCCGTCTTGCTGAGGATGTGTGCGCATCGCGCTTCTCCGTAACCTCAACTCAGCGGTGACACGCGGGTCTTCACCGTGTTGAGGAATCTAGGGGAATCTCGCACCGGTTTTCAGCGAGCGTGCAACGGCGACGCTACATGCCTAATAACATCAACGCCCAAGTTCCGCCCAGCGAATTTAGGGGCGAAGCTCCTTAAGGCGTGGGCTGTGCGTCCCCTGTATGTAGTCACCTCTCGTTGAGTTCTTGCAGTGCTCACTAGATGGCGGTACTTGAAGCCGATGATGAAAAGACGCAAGATGTTATAAACTATAGACGGCGGTACTTGTAGTTTATGATGAAAGATGCGAGATGTTATAAAATATAGACGGCGGTACTTGTAGTTTATGATGAAAGTTGCGAGATGTTATAAAATATATAAATGATGTCACATATTGCGCGTGTCATTGGTGGAAGGCAATCGTTCGATTCAGTGCGGCGACGTACGCTAGGGGGAGCGTTGTAAAAAAATCGAGTGGGCAAAATTAACGGATGACTCATGGATTATCAGGTTTACCTCCGCAGCTTCGCCCCCTCATCATCATTCACTTCGTGGATATGGCGGCACTTTTTCGAAGGAAACTGAGCTTCCTCATCCAGTGAAAGTATACGCAAGTAGGCGCCAGTGCGACAGCACTGCGCGTGTACTACGCATTCGCGCAGTGCGGAGACATGCTTTGACTGTGCGAATGCCGCCGCCCATGAGAGCTCCAGCTTGACAAGGACACCGTGGAGTTCGCACGAGCGGGGTCGCGGGTGGCGGATGTTACCGTGAAGTGTGTCTACACCGAAGTCGGAATTGCTTGCCCGCTTTTTTTTCCCCTCCTGATCCACCCACGTACTTGACACGACGAGAAAAAGACTGCTTGAGCGATTCTCGGTGCTACACGCAACCCACCCTTTTTAACTTTGAGACCGAGCTCTGATGCAAAGCAACCTTCGCAGTAGTTGCTACTCAAGGCACGACGCACGCAGTCATACCACTCGCGTTTTTTTTAATGCGTAAAGAGAGAGAGAAGAAAGAGAGAGAGAGAAAGAAAGGCGCAAGGCAGAAGCTGTCAAGAGGCCCTCGTTGCCGTCTCGTCTGGTTAAAGAGATGCGTTGTGCATGGGAGACTTATTCACCTTTGAACGCGTATACATGAGATCTGACGTGTGCGACGAAAAATTATACCGTTACCGCGCTCGTGGTTAGGTAACGTTGAACTTGGAAATGACACCCTGGATAGCTTGATATCTGATTCTGCGACGATCGTTGACCCTGTAACTACGTGTGTGGCTGTGTTGTATATGTATTGTACAAATATGGCGACTGAAAATGAATGAGGTCGGTGAACGTGGAGAGCTTCTTGGTTTCAGAAGTCTTGCCGGAGAAACGGGCCCAGCTCAAAGTTCTATGACCAGACAAACAGAGGCGACGTCAGTGTACGAAAATACATGTGAAAAAAATGGAATACTGTAGTGAGGTGCAGAGAGAGTGTGTCAAGCCACCTTAAGACAGCAGCGGTGCGAAAGTGGCACTCGATCTGACTATGCTGACAAACGTGTCACTTACAGCGTGAATAAAACAAAAAAAAAATTGTTCTTATAGTAGACAAGTCGGTAAACCTCGAAATGTCGCAAACCAGCCGTCACAGTCACGGAATCCCAATGCACCGAATTTCACCGACCAAACACCCGTTTCATCTGCACGGACTGTGCTGTACCGGACGCACTGATGGATACGCGTACGAAAAACTGCCACGGTCGCCAGTCCAATATCCCGAAAATTGGGCGACCCTTAAGCTTCACTTTCAAGAGCTTAACGCAACAGCGCTATCCAGTCCCTATGCTCGCTTCAACCACTTAGTGCGTGCTTTTAGGGGCGAAGCTCCTTACAACGGCACCTGTTCGTCCCACGTAGCCGTTGTAGTGTGTAACAAGTATAACATTTTGACCACCAAGGTGGTGCCGGTGAGAGATTTCTTCTGTGCGTTGTTGAACAATAAAAGATAGTGCTCAATGTACATGCCAATGGATGCTAAGGGGGAATGAGAGACAGGAGCATTCGGCTTTTAGTTAACGCGCACGCTGTGAATTTTTTTATTGTTCAACAACGCACAGAAGACAAGAAAGGGTTGCTACGTTATACTCACTGGGCGTAACCTCCTTGGTTATAGAAAGGTTTAGCGAGCGTTGGGCCGCAGTGCCATGAATACAGTGAACTAGTATATACCATGAACTCGAGGTGGTTAAAGGTGGGAAGTAGACCCGAAGCGCAAGCCGTAAGAAAGTGTGCGTGTGCCACCTCTCGTTTAGTCCTTGGAATGTCCGCTGGATGGCGGTGCCTCTAAATGGGGAATATATGATGAAAAGATGCGAGATGGCGGTACTTGGTGTGTTGAATAGATGGACAAACGGACACACAGACAGATGCATGAACGGACGCAGGGGCGGATGCATGGACGAACGCAGGGATAGACGCATGGAAGGTCACATAGACGAACGCATGGACGGACGGAAGCAAGAAGGAATGGACGGACGAATGCTTCGCCCCACTCTCCATCATTCACTCCGTAGATATGCTGCCATTTTTATTGTATATTGTTACTCAAGAAGGTTAAATCGTAGATTTCTACAGTGTAATCGATAAAGTTTGAAGCGGCTTGCGTCGGGGAAGCTTTCACATATGCCTCTATTTTGTGTAATGGGTAGCATGCTTTTAGCCTCCAGCAATTACACGTCTGAACTTTTTTGTTTTTTTTGGGGGGGGGGGGGGGGGAACTTGCTATGCACTGACGACGTGGGCTAAAGCAATGCGTGGAGTAACGTGTGTGCCTTTTGTGATGAGTGACCGGCCTTAAAACCACGAAATGACAAACCACATTACCATGGCCTCACGCCCGTCATGGCAATGTACGCTTGCATACCGCAATATTACATTTGCAGTGAAGCCTCTATGCGGGACGCATGTGTTCGCAAAGCATGAAAGCCACTTTCACCGCATTTTCAAGCAGAGGACATTATTTTCAGCATATTTTCAAGCGCAGGCGTGGCTGTACGGTAGATCACCTGCTAGCCACACAAGCGGCTTGGTTTCTATAGTCCTCACTCGGTCCCAGAAATCTGTATTATTTTATTTGCACTGTTCTCGATTCTTCGGTCATGCACACGATAATGATTTTCAGCTCACGACCAACGGCGCCAATGACGGAAACGAGTTCTTCAACACTATCACGTTAGATAGAAGCTCAGCCTTTAATGGTCGGTATAGCATGAAAAAACATTGCAGATGCCCCATCGAATCGAATTTGTTCATTTGCATTACGTCCCATGCAGGCATGTTCGATCACTCGTTTTCGATGGGAAAACTATACCCATTAAAATTGAAGACGTGTGTCTCTTCTTGTATTTATCTGCGTATTTGTAGATGAACAAATTATTTATTTATTTCAAATGACGTAAGTCGTAATGTCATCCGTCCATTCGTCAAAGACGAGTAGACGCAAGACATCACTACTTTCGCCATTTGTTCATCTACGCAGCACGACGGTTTTTTTTTTTTTTCGCGATGCCATGCAAACTAGCCGCGCTTGCAGCATGGCTAGACGTTATTTAAAACTTCAACTTCCTGGCAAATTTCAGCCCGAATTCCAACATTAATTGCGAGAAAGTGAAATACTCGGAATAGACGCGACGAACTGTTAATTAGAAATACGCGTAATGTTTACATTAGCGGCGAAACAGTACTTGTGATTTTAGAAAAAATTACAGGGTATCTACGGAGTGACTGATGATGAGTGGGGCGAAGCTTCGGAGGGCTTTATCGGTAATCCGTGAATCATCTGTCTGTCTGTCTGTCTGTCTGTCTGTCTGTCTGTCTGTCTGTCTGTCTGTCTGTCTGTCTGTCTGTCTGTCTGTCCGTCCACACATGGTGAGTGAGTCACTGAACTAGGCGGTCACGTACGAGCTAGGAGGGACAGACCCACGGCTTCAGGAACTTCATCCCTAAAAAAAAAACAAAAAAAAAAAACCACAGAGAAGGACTATAGCAGGCACACCATAGTTCCGCGAGCATAGTTCGCACTCAATCTTCAAGCTTGGTTAACCTTCGTGACTTTCCTTTCTGTTTCTCTCTCTCTCTCTCTCTCGCACTCAATCTTAGCTTGTAAACTACATTAGTTAGCAATAAAGAGTTTTAGAACAGCGTACAGCTTCGCGTTTGAGTTGCGCAAGCTTCGAGCGGGCTCCCGTCAAGTGACGCCCGCAACGCTACGCCCGCAGGGAACGCACGGTCGCAAGGGCGCAGCCACAAAACAGATGACTTGGCGAAGACAAGTTTTTACGTCGAAACACTATACTATAAGGAGAGGCCCTGTTGCCCTGAAAAAAAGTTAAGGCACGATTACTAACCACATATGAACGAAGAAAGGAAGCAGAAGAGACGAGGCCGGGAGGTCAACAAGGCGCATGCACGGTTTTCTACCGTATACACTGTTATGACCAGCACAGCAAGGAGGTGGCTTGCAAGGGACGCTCATCGGCGTAACGGTCAAACGCTGTCCGCGTCCTGCAGGAACGCGGGAGGCGTCTGTGTGAGCCGCAGGAAACGCACATCAGCGTCGCTGGGAGACACAGCCTGCGTCTGAGAAGATGCACGTGCACGGACGAGGGGCATAAAAAGCGCGTCGCGTGTGCGGTCGGAGCTCTCTCTCTGGACTTCGCTGGCCCGCTCGTCTCGAGTGCGCTCTGGGCCCTTGTGATGGAAAGGCGCGTCTGTACGCTCTCGTTGCAATGTACTTCTCTTGAAAATATGTAAATTAAACGCATCTTCTACTTGTTCGTGAGACGCGTCGCAAGAGTCGTCCTTCGCCGGATCCTGGGTGGCAGCCTCAACCCCTCCCCGGGCATATCAACACTGAGGGATGGAAAAGGGGAGTACAAAAATGTGAGATAGCGCGGAAATAGAAGGGAAAGAGGGGAGAAAAATCGTCAGTGACATGGGCTGACCCGTACGCAGCGGTGGTACTGTGGAAAAGCCAAAGTCATTCACATAGGCCTGTAGTCGTCAGAAAGCAGAAGAGGGTTTTGACTGCCTTTTGAGCCGACGCAGGACGAGGACGGTGCTCCAGCAGCATTTGCACAGAGAGTGGACGATCGTCCGAATGTCGCAACGCGTCGCAAAGTTTTCGTCTCTCGGCTAGAGGCAAAGCGAAGGCAATGGCACAGCAGATGGAAGATGTCTTTTTCGGTGACGCAGACCTCATTATCGGTACAGTGGCAGTGAGGTAAGGCCTGTTGGCCTCAAGAAGGCGAATAGAAATTATGAGAGAGAGAGAGAGAGAGAGAGAGAGAGAGAGAGAGAGAGAGAGAGAGAGAGAGGGACACGGGGACAAGCAAGGAAAGGCAAGAAGGCTAACCAGATGCACTTGGCGTTTTGATATCCTGCAGTGGAGGAAGGGATGGCGGGGCGAAAAGAAATAGATAGACCGAATCGCACGCACACTTAAGCCCAAACCTCATAAGCGTGAAAATGCACGCGATAGCGACGAGCGATGCGACTTAGATCGTCTTCGTGCGATCAGTCGCTAGCGCAGGCAAACCTCATTCACGCGACGGCTTCGGCGAGCGAATTCCACTGTTGCTGGCATGAGGCCGTCTACTCGCACCAACAAAACCACGTAGTGAGCGGTATGCAATTTGAAAATAAGATATATTGTTGTGTAATGAAACGGAAAGTGTTTATGAATGCCTTGCAGCACTTTTTTTATATGCACATGCGTAAACATTGCGTTATTTCTTGTTGCGCATACGTGACTCGGGCAGGGTCACGTGCACCTATGTAGTCTTTGTCTTTTCCGGTATTTCGCTATTGGCTGCTTGAGCCCAGCACTTCTGGGCGATGAGCGACGGTTTCCAAATCTGGAGAACCGAGCGATCGCGCGAAAACGAGCACGCGACACGTCGCGCGAGCGCCCTGTTTCGTCGCTCATAGCGTCGCTCGTCGCTGTCGCGTGCATATTCGCGCTTATGAGGTTTGCTTTTTAGAGTGTCCATTCGAGTGTATAGGTGGCCGCACAGATCGGTTCATTTTAACTACTTCAGTAGTGTTCTCTTTGCCTTTTCTTTCGAGGCGCATGTACACGGCCCTAGAATGTTGATTGCAGGAAATGGTCTCGAATTAAGTTGGTTCAGAAGCTTCTGACTGTGCTATCACGAGCACGCAGTTTCCTGCAGATACACTAGAAGAGGGAAGACGAAGAAGTGTGTTTTGAATAGGAGCTGCTTCTGCTAACTCCGGCATATTTCAGTTGTAATTTAAGTCTGTTGATCAGTTTCCGCTGCTCCCTTGGAGGGGATGGAAGTAGACCACCCCGGGCGCCTGCCGGCACCAGCGGCGTCAGCGGCGACCGCCTCCAGGAAGCGGATGGGACAAGCCAGCGACAGCGACAGTGAAGATACTCATGCTTACTATCTCAGCAGTGAGGACTTCTCAGATGACGGTTTCCAACCTGTGCTGAGCCGCAAGGCGAAGAGAAGGAACATGAGGACATCCTCATCCTCAACTATTCAAACTGTAAGTGAAGCGCCAAAATCGAACGCTTTTACCATCCTGTTTCTGCCTGCACTTCCTACCGTCAGCATGAAACGCCTTAACAGACAGTCTGTGTCGAGGTCTCTGGAAACGCTCGTGCCAAATGAGATCACGGACATAAGAGTGAACGCCAGAAAGAATATACTGGCTGTGGACGTTTTGCACGCAAGTGCGTTGGGCGTTCTGCGCAGTGTAACTGACTTGGACGGCAACCAGGTGCGCTCTCATGTTCCCTTGGGATGTGATGTAGTAACCGGCGTGATCTACGACATTGATGTCGCTATTTCCAATAAGGACTTACAGCTTCTTGTCAAGTCAACAACTGATACTCCAATTGTTGATGTCACCCGGCTAGGCAAGTCTCGCTGTGTGAAGATTGCGTTTAAGAGCACATCACTCCCCTCTCATGTGAAGGTGGGGTACTTCAGACATGCTGTGCGGCCTTTCATTCCAAAGCCTCTCCAGTGCCGTAAATGCATGAAACTTGGACATGTGAGCAGCGTCTGCGAGAATTCGGTGGTATGCCACCGCTGCGCCGAGCACCATGAAGCGGATAAGTGCGTCGCAACTGTCAAGAAATGCTCTAATTGCAATGGATCCCATGAAGCCACATCGAAGGACTGCCCGCGGATTCAGAAGGAAATTGCCATCTTGAAGGAGATGGTGCGCGATCACTCATCTCACCGAGAAGCCGCAGCTAAAGTCAGAAGGCGTCGTTCACGTCGACGTCGGTCTTCGAGGACGCCCGCTACCTCCTCGACACGATTGCGTGATCCCTCATCAGTACCACCTCCTTTGCCTCCCAGACCACATGCCGCGGGAAAGGCTGTAAAGGACAAAGCCAGTGAGCATACCCTGACTGCGACAGAGTGGCCTGCACTTCCAAGGGAAGCAGCATCAAGCGAACCGAAGGAGCTTCATGACGGCCAGTCCACGCTCCCGGTTCGAGATCTTTCCAACCAAGACAGGCAAGTGACTGCAATCGTCCCGGTTCGAGATCTTTCCAACCAAGACAGGCAAGTGGCTGCAATCGTGCAATCATTAATTTCCACGATTCGCACGCTACTGAGCAGCATACAATCTCCGTCTGCTAAGAGTGCACTGCAAATACTGGATGCACTGAATCCAGTTCTTGCTAACTTCGTATAAGCACAATGGCTCAACAAAATCTCCACTTCCGCACTGAAGTTAAAAGTGCGTCGATTTTTCAGTGGAATGCCAGAGGCATGAAGTCCCGTATCTCGGACTTGCGCCAATTTGTTCGGGCCAATCAATTCCCTATACTTGTCATATGTGAACCAAACGTGTCAACGCCTTATAGATTGTCCGGTTATGAAGCTTTTTGTTCAGCCGCTTGCGAAGAACGTAGCAAAGTAATTGTTTACATTCGCACAGACTTGACTTATCTTTCGCACCCAATAAGTTCAAATGACGACAATCAGTACGTGTGCCTTCGTGTGAAGAAGAATGCAGTTTTGTTCACGCTTATTGGTGGATATATATCTCCGTCATCGCGATTTGACTGCGACAGATTAAAAGACATCCTAATGAGAACCGATGGGCCTTGGATCATAACCGGTGACTTCAACGCCCATCACATGCTTTGGGGGAGCACTAGGATGAATGCCAGAGGTCGGAACATTGTTACATTCGCTTCCGATTACGACCTTTCCATCATGAACGATGGTACCCCCACATATCTGCGGGGTCTCACGTATGGCAGTTGCCTTGACCTGACATTGGTGTCACGGTGCTTCTCTCACAAAGTTAAGTGGTTTTGCGATATTGAGACTCATGGGAGTGATCACATACCCACCTACGTGACGATCGATGGTATCGTAAAAAATTTCTCTTCCGGTGTTGCAATTGGCACTGACTGGTCGATGTTTGCATCGCGTGTTGAGAACGCTTGCCAAGACGGCCTCGCCTGCAGCCTGGAAAATACCATAGTGGAAGCTATGCAAGCGTCCAAATGTAAATTACCATTTTCGTCTAAAGTTACACAGTTTGACATCGAACTGGAAAAATTACGAGCTATACGAAGGCGTGCAGAACGACGATACAGACGCACAAGATCAATTTACGATCTGAGGGAAGCAAGGCGGCTCCAGAAAAAGATTCAACGACGCATTTACAAACTGGAGAGCGAACGCTGGAAAGCATTCTGCGAATCTCTAGACCCTCATAAACCACTGTCATATATCTGGAGAACAGTTCGTGGTCTTCGCTCCTCTCCACAACAACGGCACCCTTTTAAAGCTTTGGCACTCCATCAGGGAAAAACAGAACTCGAGGTGGCTGAAGAATTTTGCACGAGAGTTGCCGGGAATATTGTGAACGAGAGCATCGACGCCGTGATCGTTCCTGAGACGCGATTACCAGAAATGGACATTCCGTTCACCATGGAAGAACTGGAAGGTGCGTTAGTCGCTTCTAAGCGCATGTCATCGCCAGGTCCTGATGGTATTACTTATAGTGCGTTGGGACACCTTGGACAAAAAGCTAGAAAAGAACTTTTAACATGCTTCAACAACTCCTGGCTCAGCGGCAGTGTTCCCCGAGAATGGAAAATTAGTCGATTAATACCACTTTTGAAATCGGGAAAATCACCATTGGACTTGACAGCGTATCGCCCTATTGCCCTCGCAAGCTGCCTCGGAAAAGTGATGGAAAGGATGGTTCTATTTCGTCTCGAGTGGTACTTGGAACGATACACCAAATACCCTTCTTGCATGGCAGGCTTTCGTCGGGGCCGCTCCTCCATTGACTGTGTCCTTGATTTGTCGACATTTGTTCAACAAGAAAAAAGTCGCAAGCGCATATCAGTGGCACTCTTTCTTGACGTGAAGGGTGCATATGATAATGTAGCTCACGATGCCATCCTCACTTCTCTCGCAGCGATGGGCGTTGGTGGACGAATGTTTCAATGGATAAAAGATTATATAACTGGCAGAGGTTTCTTTGTACAAACATATGAGGGTACAACTGCCCAACATTACACCTACTGCGGAGTACCTCAGGGAGGTGTTTTAAGCCCCACATTGTTCAATGTGGCCCTCATTGGTCTGGTGAAGGTTCTGCCAAAGTCGGTGTGCCTATCCATATACGCCGATGATATTTGCCTCTGGAGTGCTGCAGTTACTCGCCCTCAGGTGCGTGCACGAATACAGCGGGCAGCAACACTCACAACAGCCTACCTTCAGAAACAAGGCCTAAATATATCAACTGTGAAGTGCGCGTTGATGGCGTTTACACGCAAACCAATGACGCCATACCCTGTTTACATCAATGGGCAGAGTGTCAAATATGCACGGACGCATCGTTTCCTGGGCATAATAATCGACAGAAGTCTTTCGTGGAGCCCACATTGTGCGTACTTGAAGAAGAGACTGCTATCTATTGTGCATATCATGAAATTCTTGTGCGGTAAAGCATGGGGAACTTCTGTGGCCTCCATGCTACAGCTGTACAGGGCCCTATTTCTGGGTCTATTGCGCTACAGCTTGCCGGTACTGACTAACACTTGCAAATCGAATACTCATTCATTGGAGAGTTTGCAGGGTCAGGCACTGCGTATCTGCCTAGGACTGCCCCGATGCGCTTCTACTTATGCCACAATCATGCTTGCCAAAGACCATCCGGTCAGGACATATATAGCTGTGGATTGCCTCAGAGCGCACATTCGACATGCTAGCCGTGTCCCCGACCACCACTTGGCCCTTCTACCTTCCGGAAGACCACGTGCTACGTTTTCAGACGTCATAGCCAAGCACCTAAACAACATTCCATCAGGATATACGCCAGCTGCGAGAACGGCATGCCCTTTGTGGTGCCTCGACCAGCCGCAAGTACGTCTAGAAATTCCGGGAATCAACAAGAAAAGCAGTCACTCCAGAGTAGCATTGAAGCAAGCAACACTGCTATTATTACATGAGTTGTACTTAGACCGAACGCAGATATACACTGATGGGTCCGTCTCATCCAGCAGCTCATCAAGTGCCGCTGTAATTCCGGCTGCAGAAATTACAATCAAATTTAAGTTGTCACATATGACTACATCTACGGCATCAGAGCTTGCTGCTATAAGGGCTGCTTTACAATATCTCGTTCAAGAACGTCCAGGAAAATGGGTCATATTCTGTGATTCGAAGGCAGCGCTTCAGAGTTTGCAGTCTTCCATGCGTAGGAGGAGCCATGACCAACTGGTACAAGAAATAAGACATTGCCATCATGAAGCTCTAGCACGAGGGCATGATATTATATATCAATGGCTGCCTGGACATATCGGTATTACCGGAAATGAACTAGCCGATGATGCAGCCCGCTCAGCCCATGAAGAAACCCGTGTAGTCCCGATTCCTCTATCAAGGAATGATGCAGCAAGACAACTTTACCTGCTGGCTCGAGATCTCACACGCACGTTCTGGTCGTCTACCAGCTTCCAAAGGTGTCAATTTTATGAACTGGATCCTTCGCTAAAGCTAAAGCTACCATCACAACTTTCCCGCTCCGATGCGACACTGTTATGCCGCCTTTGGTTGGGTGTTGCATTCACAAAGGTGTACTCCTTTCGCATTGGTATGGCAGACACTCCTACATGCGACTACTGCGGAGATGAAGAAACCATCGAACACGTCCTCTGCAGCTGCGCTTGCTACGACACACAGCGATGCCAGCTACGGATGGTTTTGAATCGACTTGACCCCGGACCATTTTGTGTGCGGAAGATACTAGGACCTTGGGCATCTGCCTCAGTTGCGCAGAAAGTAACTAAAGCACTGCTTCTTTACCTTAAGTCAACAAACCTGAGCGACCGCCTGTGAACTGTGTGTGCTCACCGAGTGTGCTCGTGATTGTGTGTACCTTCTCATCTTTGTGCAACCTCTTTTCTCCCCTTATCCCTTCCCCAGTGCAGGGTAGCAAACCGGATGTGCGTCTGGTTAACCTCCCTGCCTTTCCTTGTATCTTTATCTCTCTCTCTCTATCTCTAGAAGAGACCCTGGTGCTAATGTTGTGGCAGTTGCAACGTATGGCGCTTCAGCAATTGATTGATTAATTTGTGGGGTTTAACGTCTCAAAACAACCATACGATTATGAGAGACGCCGTAGTAGAGGGCTCCGGAAATTTCGACCACCTGGAGTTCTTGAACGTGATCCCAAATCTGAGTGCACGGGCCTACAACGAAAATGCAGCCGCCACAGCTGGGATTCGATCCCGCTACCTGCGGGTCAGTAGCCGAGTACCTTGGCCCCTAGACCACCGTGCCGGGGGTGGCGCTTCAGCGAGCATGGGAATGATGGGTAATATACGCAAATTCGTCTAACCTTCCTACTTTTGACTTCGTTTGACTTGACGTGACTTGGAGCTGCCTTGTCACGAAACGATAACGAGCAAATGTTGAGCAGATGCATTTCCCCATGTTAACCTTTTAGACTCACTATTTCAAATGGTGTCACGAAGCACGCAAAGGTCCGTTCTTTAATTCAAGACAAAACCAAATCACAGAAATAAACAAAGCCACAAAGTGCGCTCGAAGCCCGCAAGCACGAAGACGCGGTGTATTTGTGTACTATAACCATCATGCTCATGACGGCTGAACGATCGTAGCGCCAGAGTCCAGTCTTGCTAAGTTAGGTAAGTCTATGATGACGAGTACTGCTATATAGCCGTCCAGAGGGCCCGAAACATCACCGAATGGCTGCACATCGTGGCACCATTCTGGATGGAGCCACCTGGTTTGAATTTGCGGGGCCTGCCACCCCATCCTGCAAACCACTTTCGGACCCAAAATAAAGTTTTTACTTGCTCAGAAGCTTGCGGAGTGAGCATCGCTGGGAGTCAGGGGAAGATTAGCAAGAGAGAAGGTAGGGAGGTTAACTAAGCACATGTCCGGTTTGCTACCCTGCGCTGGGGGAATGAGAAGAGGGCATAAAGTCGAGAGAGAGAGAGAGAGAGAGGAAATAGGAGAGAAAGAGAAACAAAAAGAATTGTCAGTCAATCGGCTGACGCGTATGCAGCGATGGCACTACACAAAAGTTAAAGGTGTTCACATAAACCTGTAGTCCTCAAAAAGCACAAGACGGCTTTGACTGCTTTTTGAAACCACGAAAGGCGAGGACGGTGTTCCAGCAGCGTCTGGATAGAGAGTGGCCGATCGTCCAATTGTCGCAATGCGTCCGAAAGCTTCTGTCTTTCAGAGGCAAATCGTGGGCCACGGCATAATCAGATGGTCGATGTATTCTTCGGCGCAGCAGACGTCGCATTCCGCATAGTCGGTCAATCATAATAATATTATCTGTGGCTTTACCTCCCGAAAGCACGAGATGAATATGAGAGACGTCGTATAGTGAAGGGCTCCGGCAATTTCTGCCCCCTGGTGTTCTTTATCGTGCACTGACATGGCACAATAGAAGGGCCTCCACCGAAATGCGTCCACCGAATGGCGGTAACGAACCCGATACCTTCGGGTCACCAGCCGAACACCATACACTATGAAAAATGTACACCCTAAAAGGTGTAAAAAGGGTGTACGAATTAAAAGCATCCATATGAACACCCCTTTTATACTCCATTTTTTAAATTTGAGCTGTTCGTGAATAAAACACCCTCAAAACACCCCATTTACACCCTTGCATTTGGGGTGTTATGAACAAGGCACTTAATAACCGAGGCGGAGCTGTTAGCCAGCGCAGAATCACGAGAGCTTAGAACAATGTTCAGCGCCTCGAAGTTGTCGAATCGTGTCATATTGGGTGCAGCTGTCTTAAAGAAATACAGCACACCCACAATGGGACTAACTACACATGAGGACGGGCACTGGTTCTCGTGTGTTTTTTTTAGATGCGGAGCATCTAATACTCGAGGCTTGTAGTGCGGCGCCGTCCGCAAGCTTCCTCCTCCTTCTTCCACCATCTGTGCATCCCTTCCTCCTCTACACACCGCGCGCGCTTCACTCCTCCACCATCTGTGCACCCTTCCTCCTCTACACACCGCGTGCGCTTCTCCTCTTCACGAACATTCGCTAGCTGTATAATGTAGCGCGCATGCGCCGTCACGCTTCGAGAACATCGGCAGCTGACGCGCGCGCATGCGCCGTCGCGCTTCGAGAACATCGGCAGCTGACGCGCGCGCATGCGCCGTTGCGCTTCTCCCCCTTCTCGAACATTCGACAGCTGACAGTGCATGCGCCGTCGCGCTGTATATATACTCAAGGTCGGTGCTCGCTCGCTCAGTTGCCGCTCGTCGGTTGGTTTGTACGGCGCGTCGACGTCCGAGGTCGCAATGATCGACGTCCCTTCGACCAGCGCCGGCCAAAGTGTTGGCGGAACCGCAACCAAGTCGTCGTCCGAAGACAAGGCAGCGCGCGACTACAGCCCGGCGTTCAACAACGCGCCAACGGCGAGCACTGCGTTGCTACCGTCTGTGGCGTCGACGTCATGACGATGTACCTCGCGCCAAACCTCTCTCGTGCCGCCGTACAAAAGTACGTCGACGAGGCCGTGCAAGATTACAGAAAACAACAACCGCAACATCGACCGTTCATGGCGACTTCAACGTCGACGTCATCAAGGACGATTGGATAGTCGAATACATGGCGTCGCGACACTCGCTGAAACGCGCAACGCACGACGACTGCGAACACCACCAGCCGACCACCATTCGCGGAACCTGCATCGACCACGTCTTTGCAAATTTCGACCTACGACCGCTGCAACCCGATCCACTCACTCTTCACTTTACCGACCAAAAAGCCATCGTGCTCAAAGTTCGTCGCAATAAATAAACACCGCCCTTTCGCATACGTGTCGTACGTGTTCACTCATTTAACACCCCTCCTACAACCACGTTAACTAATTTAGCCAGCGACCCAAGTAAGTCGCAATTTAACACCCCATTTCACAACCACGTTAACCAATTTAGCCATCGACCCAAGTAAGTCGCACTTTAACACCCCGTTAACCAATTATATGCTCCGCATCCTCCTCAGTGTTCCCCCGAGGGAAGCTGCGGGCAATTTTTTTTTCTTATCCGTGTGTAAAGTAGCAGTCTTTTTGTGTAACGTATACCAATGAATCCAACATAAGGTAAGATAGCAGTCGGTGACTGGGCCATTTGGCAATCTGTAGGGCACGTAAACAGCGTACAACTAACACGCTTTGTTACCTCGTTGCTGGTACCACTGCTTCCGTGTTCACAGATACGAAAAAAAAAGTAACGTTAACAGCCCTAAGGCGGCCGCACGTTCCATTCACAAAACATTCCACATACGGCGGACTCTTGCCGCTTTCTACGGCTGCACTCTGGTAACAGAGACATATAGGACCCCCGAAAACATTAATTTAAAGCCCAAGTTTGCCAATGCTTTCACCCTCTGGGGAAACGGATAAATATGCCGCTAAGGGCACGTACGTTATCTAATCGTTGTTGATATCTAATCGTGGTTATCTAATCGTGGTACCCCTACAGGGGGAGGAGGAGCGTAGATTAGTCGCGGCGCCCCTCCTCCATGTTATGTCCATGTATGAGACTGACTGTGCGCCCTCCTCCTGTTAAGTGACAAGGGGGGGGGGGGCGCATTTACCCTCCTGTGCGTCCGCTTACGATGGTTCGTGTTTTACGTCCGAAAAATACGATATCGCTACCAGACATCGTAGTAGAGGGCTCCGAAAGCTGCAAGCGCTCGGGATTTCCAAGCTTGCTTTTAAACCTAAGCACGTGGACCTTTCGCGTGTTGCTTCTACCGAAACGCAGCCGCCAAGGCTGGGCCGTGCTCTTCGGGTCAGCAGCAGTCAAACCCTATAACCGCTCGACCACTACGGCGGGGTTAGGACCCGAGCGTTGCTTATACGTTCGCGCGATCGACCTCACAGAGCACTGTCACCGAAGGAGCTACCCCGATCTTTCACGAAACAAATAAACAATTTTTTTTTGCTTCGAGTGCTTCGAAGCGCCGCGCACGATTCGACGCGTTCCAAACGGCGTTTTGCACGGCCGAAATAGAGCGCACCGCTTACTCTCTAACAGCACTGCAGGGGGTCCCGACCGAAAGCACCTGATCGGGAAGTGCACACGCCACCACACTCGGCGCCACTCTTTCTTTCTCTCTTTCTTTCTTTCTTTCTTTCTTTCTTTCTTTCTTTCTTTCTTTCTTTCTTTCTTTCTTTCTTTCTTTCTTTCTTCGAAGAAGGCGCGCATTCTGGGATGCGCTGTCCTTCCCACACACCATAGCAACCTCCCCTCTTCGCCTTGTATTTCACACCGCGACAGATAGCACGCGACGCATGCAAAATAGACTCGCCAAGTCTTGCACGGCCACTGCCGCTATCTTTCGTCTTACTCGTGGGTGTTGACCCCGGCTGTGTGCATCTACCCCGGCACGCGGCTCTTCTGTCGCACACAGCTGCTTCGTGGCAGCTCTCGTTCCGTTTTGAAGCGATTGTGTTTGTTTGTTTGTTTGTTTGTTGCGTATGTCGACAGCTACACGCCGACATCTTCCCCGAGATGCGAGGGCGAGAAAAAAAAAAAAAAAAAGGGACGACGACGCTGCCACGCTGTCTGCGAGCTCCGCTCCGTTTCCGGAGAGAGGCGCCAAGAAAACAGACGCGCTAATGAGGACGACGGGCGAGACGACGAGGCGGAGGAGCGCGCGTACGCGTGTGATGTGTGGTGCGCGTTCAAAGTGCGCGCCTTCGAAAAGTGCGCGTCACGGAAAAAAAAAAAAACAAAAGGAGAAATACCAGAGTGCACGTGCGGTGATGCTTAAACAAGAATGACGACGTTAAAGAGCGTCAAGCACGAGGATGCGTGGCAGGACGTGAAGTAAACAAAAGGTAAAACATCCAATGGGCAGCGAACACGGAGATTTCAAGGCCCAATGGCTTGACACCACGAAACAGTAGTATCTCCAATGAGAACGAGACAAGTGGGCCAGAGCTGAAGCAGGAGCCTGGGGAGACCAGAGCAAGGGGAATTCGAGGCAGGCAGTGCAAGCGGAAGGTCGTCACCGGACCGGGCGCTGAAGATGGGCCGTTGGGTTCCGGACCCGAGCCTACAGGACTTCCACCGGCCGGGGCCTCCTGCTGTCGGGTTCCCGCTCCAAAGGACCGTGGCCATCCGGTCCTGAACTCCTTTCCAGGGCCTGCGGACTTTGGTTCCGGCAGGCGAGCTACAGCCGTCGGGCTCCGGGCCCGAGCTGTGCGCCCAGCTGCTTGACTAGGTCGACCCTAGTTCCCGGACGCGTCGCCACCAGCCTGCGTTCTCCCGTCTCCGACGTGTCCACGCTCCTCAAGCCGAAACCATCACGATTTGGTAGGGCTTTTCGACGTGTCGCCAGCAGCCAGCGTTCCCTCGTCCTCGTCCAGCCCACGCATTGACGCAGGAGTCACGGCGTTCCGGTTTCTCATCACCGCCGAAAACCAACTTGTGGGTGAGACTGCACCGATACTCTTGCGCTACTCCCATCACTCAGCCCCTTTCGAACGTTAGGTTTAGTTACTGACTTTGAACGTTCTTGTTGGGTGTTTACAGATGTGTTTCGTCATGTCCAGTCAACTGTTTATTAAGTGTTTTGTTTTGTGAGGAATCTTTGCCTTTTTACTTTTCAATTAAACTTTTTGTGTGTTTCTTGGAAACCGAACGGCTTTGTCCTTATTAACAAAACTCTCTGAGGCTCAGCCCGGGAGAAAAACAAATCAGCAACAAGAACCCTGCATCACAAACTGGCGTCCGCAGCGACAGGACAAAGTCGTTTGTTTTTCCAGTAGATTTTTTGACGCGGTTAACACGATGACGAACACGTGGGAGTTAATTGAGTTGGCGGATAAAATGGGACTGACGGGAGCGGAGTTTAGAGTATGGTACGAGGAGCGGATGGAGAGGGAGCGTGAGCAACGGGCTGCAGAACGAAAGGCGGCGAAGGAAAAGCTTGAATTGGTGCTTAGAGCTAAGAAGGAGGAGCTAGAGCGCGTAACGCGTGAAAATAAAGTGTTGCTAGAGCGTCAGACACGCATACTGAAGCAGCAGCTCCAATTAGAGAGGGTGGACTTCGAGCGGCGACTCGAGCTTGCGATGGCGAAAAGGGGGCAGCTGGCGATGCAGAAGGTCGAGCAAGCGGTGAATGTTTGCTCCGATAGCAGCGTTTGCTGGAGGGAAGTCGATTCCTGCAAGGTTGGCCTTGAGCCTCGCGACAGCCTTACTTCGGAGCGAGAAGCTCAGATAGAGGAAGGCAGAGAGGTGGACAGCCAAGAAGGCAGGAGTCATGAGGAGTTTGTTGAAGCGACGGAAAGCTTCTCTGGCTGGGAACATATTACTCCCGTTAGCTGCTTGGGGACCTCTGAGAGGCCAAGCACCTATGAAGAAGAGCGCCTGGATATGGGCGACCTAGAAGCTGTGGAAAATGTTGTGGAGCAAAGCTTCGATAGCAGGGAACGAAGAAGCTCCATTCAGAATGAGGTGTGTATCAGAACGTCTCAGAGGCCGAGCACATTTCGGGAAGGGGTAGGGCTACCTCTCAATAGCTCCATGGAAGGAGCGCTAGAACGTCATTGGGAAGATGGCAGCGAATGCCATGAAGGCTCTGATATAGTGGCCACTGATTGTTTTGTACCGACAGAGGTAGCAGCAGGCACCACGTCAATGGTCCTAGACCATACGTATATCTCACTCAGAGAGAGAGGGGATTCTAGTTCACAGGATAGCGTAACTGCTATTTGTCCGAGAAAACACGATGGGAGGGCTGAAGCACTCTTCAAAATAAACAGTATCGAATCGGAGGTGGGCTCGATAGTAGGTATGGAGAATGCCAGACAGGGTCTTGAACCTGAGAACGTGATTGGTTTTGAACCTATAATTAAGTCCACTCAAGATGAGCTGTATAATGACCGAGCACAACGGCATCCCTTCTCAAGAATCCAGGAACCTCACACGCTTGTCGGAGCGTTTGGGCTTGCTGAGGGCACCCCGAGCTTGTGTTCATTAGATGGTGAATTAAAAGAAAGCATTTGTGTGAGAGATTGTGGCATTTGGACATTCGTGTCTCAGTGCGTTTCGTGTCGACGCCGACGGCTCGAGACCGCGCCCTGTTCCTCTGTGACCGGTAAGTGTTCATGTGGCCGGCGGGGGCGCAGACACGCGTTTCAGCGAAAGTGCATAAAAGCATGTTTGCCACAGTTACTTTCGAAACGCGCGAGAAGGGCAGTGCGTCTGGTTTGGGACGCGATAACCTGAGTGTAGGGTTAGAAAACCGGTAGCTCTTTCTGGACTTCGACTTTTAGATGCGGACACAAGTAGCTTTGTCCATAGTCGATTTTGTAGTAAAAAGGTTTATTCCGGGTTTCAGAACTTTTAAATGCAATTGGGTGAATCTAAAGTTTAAGTGTGGACATTTGGACGATGTAGCGAACTGTAGCCCGGTGATGTGTTGAACTGCGTGGTGCAAATATGTGGTTTAATTGTGACGTAGTGCAGAACGCGCACTCATCGGCAGTTTTTTTTTCTAAAAAAAAAAAAAAACTTGAATAAAAGGGGGGCGTATGTGATGTGTGGTGCGCGTTCAAAGTGCGCGCCTTCGAAAAGTGCGCGTCACGGAAAAAAAAAAAAACAAAAGGAGAAATACCAGAGTGCACGTGCGGTGATGCTTAAACAAGAATGACGACGTTAAAGAGCGTCAAGCACGAGGATGCGTGGCAGGACGTGAAGTAAACAAAAGGTAAAACATCCAATGGGCAGCGAACACGGAGATTTCAAGGCCCAATGGCTTGACACCACGAAACAGTAGTATCTCCAATGAGAACGAGACAAGTGGGCCAGAGCTGAAGCAGGAGCCTGGGGAGACCAGAGCAAGGGGAATTCGAGGCAGGCAGTGCAAGCGGAAGGTCGTCACCGGACCGGGCGCTGAAGATGGGCCGTTGGGTTCCGGACCCGAGCCTACAGGACTTCCACCGGCCGGGGCCTCCTGCTGTCGGGTTCCCGCTCCAAAGGACCGTGGCCATCCGGTCCTGAACTCCTTTCCAGGGCCTGCGGACTTTGGTTCCGGCAGGCGAGCTACAGCCGTCGGGCTCCGGGCCCGAGCTGTGCGCCCAGCTGCTTGACTAGGTCGACCCTAGTTCCCGGACGCGTCGCCACCAGCCTGCGTTCTCCCGTCTCCGACGTGTCCACGCTCCTCAAGCCGAAACCATCACGATTTGGTAGGGCTTTTCGACGTGTCGCCAGCAGCCAGCGTTCCCTCGTCCTCGTCCAGCCCACGCATTGACGCAGGAGTCACGGCGTTCCGGTTTCTCATCACCGCCGAAAACCAACTTGTGGGTGAGACTGCACCGATACTCTTGCGCTACTCCCATCACTCAGCCCCTTTCGAACGTTAGGTTTAGTTACTGACTTTGAACGTTCTTGTTGGGTGTTTACAGATGTGTTTCGTCATGTCCAGTCAACTGTTTATTAAGTGTTTTGTTTTGTGAGGAATCTTTGCCTTTTTACTTTTCAATTAAACTTTTTGTGTGTTTCTTGGAAACCGAACGGCTTTGTCCTTATTAACAAAACTCTCTGAGGCTCAGCCCGGGAGAAAAACAAATCAGCAACAAGAACCCTGCATCACAACGCGCCCATGTGGTTGACACGCTTCTCCTCATTCTCTATCTTTATGTTTTGAACTCAGCTGTGTGAAACGATGGTACGCCGAGAACATCGTCCTTGAAAAGGGGGGGGGGGGGGAGGATATGCTATTGCCTCCTCGGTAGCACGTGTGTAGCGACGGGGGACGCATTTTTCAGAGCTTCAGCGGTGTCCTTTTTTTTTTTTTTCGCGAGTGCTCTCGCATTATTCTGAAATACTTTCGAAACTCGGAGGCGACAGCAGAGTGGGCCCGGATCGAAAAAAACACCGGCAGAAAGCACTTTTCCGTAAGAACACGAGAATAGGCCTACATGTTGATGAAGGCGCCTTTCCCCCTAGCCCCTCTCTTTCTTTCTCACTGTGTTTCAAGAGTACGGAAATGGTCGCACCGAAAGAGATGCTTCAGAGGAACTCTTCTTGACCTAGGTGGCATACTTGTTACGTATGATCTGTTTAGAAAAGGTGTTCAACTATTTGGTACTCTACTATGCGAGAGCAAATACAGTTTCCACTGTGTGTTTTGAAAAAAAGTGTTTAACCATTTGGAGTACTCAGTAATCCACTATGGGAGAGCATAAAGTCGTCCTGTGGGCCCTCATACTTGATGAGACCCTGTTGACAAAAATTACCGCGTGAACGAGTTCACACTTGGCAGTCATGATAACAAGACAGACGTCATTTACATGAACCTGGATATGAGATGACGTGGAAAGAACATGGATCCTGTATTGGTGGTTTATGGAGTGTTTCGTGAAGCTCCACCTCAGCCGCCTGGTACTTCAGTATTTGAACATCGTGCGCCTCTGTGGTACAGGTATTACGGCGCTGGGCTGCTAGCCAGAAGGTAGCGCATTCGATCACGACCGTGGAGGTCTCTGTTAGAGGGGGGCGCAATACCAGGGGTCCACACGTTTATACTGTGCGACGTCAGTGCTCCTTAAAGAACTCCACGTCGTCGAAATGTGCATAGTAGTTTTCCAGTGCATTGCGTCCCACGATCATGGTTTTGGTGCGTAAATCACCACATGTTAGAATACTAATATTAACTTTACTAGCAGCTGAACATGGCGGGCCTCCTCGGGAGACGATTGTACAGATAGATAGATAGATAGATAGATAGATAGATAGATAGATAGATAGATAGATAGATAGATAGATAGATAGATAGATAGATAGCTAGCTAGCTAGCTAGATAGATAGATAGATAGATAGATAGATAGATAGATACATAGATAGATAGATAGATAGATAGATAGATAGATAGATAGACAGATAGATAGATAGATAGATAGATAGATAGATAGATAGATAGACAGATAGATAGATAGATAGATAGATAGATAGATAGATAGATAGATAGATAGATAGATAGATAGATAGATAGATAGATAGATAGATAGATAGATAGATTATGATAACGCGACACTTTTCAACATTTTTGCAAAAGAGGCCATGAAGCGCCAGCTATACATGCTAAAAGTTGTCATACGATTGTTTGTAGACAAAGCGATAATTTGCCGATAAGCACCGAGATGCAAGAGTGAAAAGAAAATCTGCATAAGAAGGCTTGAAGCGGAAAGCCTTATTCTTTTTCTAGCTTATCAGCCAGTTGCGTTCATTCTAAACCTAGCACTTTGAAAGCTATCAGCGTTTGACGCTGTATCGCACAGCCTGCGAGACGGGAGGCGTTTGAAACTTTCCCCACCTCCCGTGACCCGCACTGACTCGGTGATTCGCTCATCTCTGGCTATAGACGGCGATGTTGTTTCACACCGTCATCATGACAGCACGATGATTCCACGAGTTGTGGTGAACTGTGACGTCATAACGTGACGTCACTGCTCAAAGAAAGTCACGGGTGTCCTTGGTGGGACATCACGAGACCTTGATAGACGTGCCATGAGTCTCTAAAATGTCGCAAAATCTCGTCGACGTGAGCGCCAACTAGGGTGCAGCGCGAGATTGACGAAGACGGAAGACGGAACAAAAATGCTGCCGTACGAACTAGCCCGATTTTCAATACTAGAGCTACTAAAAGCTTTCGCATTACAAAATATTAGCACTGATAAACGAAAGAAAAACGAAAAATAAAAGTTCATCGCACAGTACACAGGTTCTTACAGCATTTCTTGTAGGCCCGTGTGCTCAGATTTGGGTGCACGTTAAAGAACCCCAGGTGGTCAAAATTTCCGGAGCCCTCCACTACGGCGTCTCTCATAATCATATCGTGGTTTTGGGACGTTAAACCCCACAAATCAATCAATCATCAATTACAGCATTTCGCCTGCACCGAAATGCACCGCAGCGGCCGAGATCGAAACCGTGACTTTCGCGTCATAAGTCGAGCATGCTTAAAAGACTGTCAATAACTTCCGTCGACATTGGCAGTAAACCCCTAAAGCACAACCATTGCTCCACGTGTCACCTCCGCTGCCGCAAGATGAACTAAAAGAGATTATGTTTTCAATTTTTTTTTTAAACCGCAACAACTTTGTTCGTCGTCCCACAAAGTTTGAGCAATCATTTCGAAACGACCCCGCACACACGCTCGAATGCTCTTGCACAAGCCATCTCGTTAGAGAATCTTCGTTAAGAAACTTTGCGCACCTAGCGAGATGTCCCAATTAGCGGCGAAATGACGGCGCTTTCTAATCACTCGTCGATTGCCGGCGGTCGTCGAGCGTGATTTGTAAAAAAAAAAAAAAAAATATTTCGTTCTCTTTTCAGCTTACAGTGTTGCGCTTTGCGCTGCCATCATTTGCTTAATGATGAAACTCCAGTGATGTCTTGGAATAGTTACGGCTCGGCCAAGAGTAAACTGAAGGAATGTTATGGTTAAGCCGGTTGCTCCCCAGTTAAAGCGAGCTATTGGTGATTAAGAGAAATGAATGAAGGACGGGAGGTGGAAATAAAAAGAGCATACCATGTCCTGAAGAGATTAAGCAACAAACATCGCCTTTCAGATAAACGCATGTGAAAATATAATGATAATAATAATTGATGTTTAACATCTCAAAACTTCGACATAATTATGACGAGCGCCTTTGTGGACGGCTCTGGAAATTTCCACCAACTGGGGCTCTCTAAAGGGACACTGAAGATGAACAATGATTTGGTCTGAGTTGACTAAGTGCCCCCTGAAAACTTTGTTGCCATATGTTTCACAATACTGAGGTCATTATTAGCAGAGAAATATCAAGGTTTAAGTGTCATATTTAAACATCACCCAAGAATCTCCATGCGTGACGTCAGAAATTTTTAAACGTACTTTCGGTACTTTCATGGCATTGACTCGAAATTTTCTGAAACTTCGAATGCTAAGCCTACGGCACCCACAGATTATCGCGTACTTCATTTTTATTGATAGGAAGCTACGTGGGACCCAGTAGACACTTTCGAAATTTCCTAAGTCACAATGTTTGGTGCGGGAAACTCGAGGTCGCGTCGCCAACCGTGTTTTCTTTTCGAGCGTTTTCGCGCTTACTAAGTGTCGTGGCACGGTAACAGCGGTATCTTCGGGATTGTTAAATTGTACTTTACTAACACGCTGAACATCATCTTAATACATAAGAAAGGAGATGACAAGGACTTGAAGAATTACAGGCCGATCAGCTTGCTCTCTGTAGTATACAAGCTATTTACAAAGGTAATTGCTAACAGAGTAAAGAAAACATTAGAATTCAATCAACCAAAGGAACAAGCAGGATTTCGAACAGGCTACTCAACAATTGACCACATTCATACTATCAATCAGGTAATAGAGAAATGCTCAGAGTATAACCAACCACTATACATAGCCTTCATAGATTACGAGAAGGCGTTTGATTCAGTAGAAATATCAGCCGTCATGCAAACACTGCGGAATCAGGGCGTAGATGAAGCATATATAAACATTCTGGAAGAAATCTACAGGGGATCAACTGCTACCATAGTGCTTCATAAAGAAAGCAACAGAATACCAATCAAGAAGGGTGTAAGGCAGGGGGACACCATCTCCTCAATGCTATTTACCGCGTGCTTACAGGAGGTTTTAAGAAGCCTAGAATGGGAACAGTTAGGGATAAGAGTCAATGGAGAATACCTTAGTAACCTGCGCTTCGCCGATGACATTGCATTGCTGAGTAACTCGGGGGACGAATTGCAACTCATGATTACGGAGTTAAACATGAGAGCAGAAAGGTGGGTCTTAAAATTAATCTGCAGAAAACGAAAGTAATGTACAACAACCTCGGCAAGGAGCAGCGCTTCGAGATAGGTAATAGTGCACTTGAAGTTGTAAAAGACTATGTCTACTTAGGGCAGGTAATAACCGCAGAGCCGAACCACGAGATTGAAGTAACTAGAAGAATAAGAATGGGGTGGAGCACATTCGGCAAGCACTCTCAAATTATGACAGGTAGATTGCCACTATCCCCCAAGAGGAAGGTATATAACAGCTGTATCTTGCCGGTACTTAGCTACGGAGCAGAAACCTGGAGACTTACAAAGAGGGTTCAGCTTAAATTGAGGACGACGCAGCGAGCAATGGAAAGAAAAATGGTAGGTGTAACCTTAAGAGACAAGAAGAGAGCAGAGTGGATTAGGGAACAAACGGGGGTTAAGGATATCATAGCTGAAATCAAGAAGAAGAAATGAACATGGGCAGGGCATGTAGCGCGTAGACAGGATAACCGCTGGTCATTAAGCGTAACTGACTGGGTTCGCAGAGAAGGGAAGCGGGTTAGGGGGAGACAGAAGGTTAGGTGGGCAGATGAGATTAAGAAGTTTGCGGGTATAAATTGGCAGCAGCAAGCACAGGACCGGGTTAACTGGCGGAACATGGGAGAGGCCTTTGTCCTGCAGTGGACGTAGTCAGGCTGATGATGATGATGATGAACACGCTGAAGACCTGTTAGCTTCTTTAGTGTCCCTTTAAGGTTCCCCGAAGACACGGGCCTTTACAGCATACTGCCTCATTAGAAATTCGGCCGCCGTGGCCAAGAGATTAGAACCCGCGACCTTGGGATCAGCGACTGAGTGCCAACCATAACCACAAATCCACTGCAGTGGGCCCAAGCCTACTTGAACGACTTGCACCACCTAGGCGTATGTGGTGTCCTGGCTTGCTTCTTGTGTCCGTGTTTCCACGCCCTGTGTTTTTGGAGTGACTTGGACGACTCCTCTGAAAATAACGCCAAAACTCAACTAGATGGAACAACTAGACGAGTCTTTCTTTCTTCTTTAATGTGAGAAAGCAATTTTATTCAATCTATCGACATTTCACGCATGTCGGGAAAGAACTCTTTTTTGTTTTGTTTTGGTTTGCTGCTGTTTTGTAGTGCACGGCTCCCACACGTACTCACATACGAACGACTGCGACATAGCGACAGTCGTATACATCGTCACTTCTTTTGCATGCTGTGTTTGCTGATGTCGTCACTGTTGTTGTTGTTGCTGCTAGTGAGCCATTGCTTTTGATGTGCTTTGTTGATGCGCTTTGATGTGTTTTGTTGATTTTGACGTGCTTTACACATTGGTGCGCTTTGATATGTTTTGTTGACTTTTGACGTGCTTTACACATCGATGCACTTTGATGTGTTTTGTCAATTTTTACGTACTTTATACGTTGATGCGGTTTGATGCGTTCTGTTAATTTTGATGTGCTCTGTGCATTCACTGTCTACTAAGTTGTTCATGTCGTCGTTGCTGTAACACGCTACTCTCTCTTGCAGGACCATCTTCCTCTCCCGCGAGAAGACCGAGCGCCAAGCTGGACGCGCGCAAGCTGGACGCCTGAGTTATATACGGGTCGGCCTGCAGAACGTGTCCGCCGGACGAAACAGGGACGGTGGCGTTAACGAAATCCCATCCTCGCTGTTGCACAGAATAAACGAAAATGTAGAAGGGTAAACTGTGTGACGCGCTTACTTGTGGATAGTGCGAAAGATGGAGCGAACGAAGAAAAACGAACAAACATTGTTCTGCGTGCAAAAAACAAGTAAACTAAAAAAAAAACGCTTATATAGACCGAGATTGCCGGCGCATGTTTACGCGTAAGCGGAAGACTTCTTCGATTCGAGGAGAACCAGGGAATAAGGATGTGCCCCGAAACTAGGCCAACGAGACCAGACAGGATATTGCTGCTGCATTGTAAACCGCGCGTGGAGCAGTGTATGTGAAGCCAGGCGCAGCCATATATAATTATCTACTGGCTTCGCGTACGAACTCAACAGATTTACTTTTATTAGTAAATATTTGTTGAACTAAAGTAATTATTGAAATAAAAGGAATTGCGAGTGGTCTAGAAAAGATAGAAGAAAGCTTCAAGCTACGGTGGGTACGGAATGTACTATGTATAGAGCATCGCACTGCGTAATGCAGAGATTGTGGCTTAGGTTCCCTCATCCTGTCGTACTGTTTGTTTTCTTTCTCATTGAATTCAAATTACCTAATAATTATTGCAATTCATTTGAAAATTCAAGTAACACGCCCTTTGCTTCCCTAAGCTCCATCGCCAGTTGGCATTGTGTATGAGACTGTTTAGCGTGCGCCTAAACCTAGAATTAATGTACGCCAGTGTTAACGTACGAATTTCTTCACCCGTTCTTTCATCTATTCACTCACACACTCGTTCCTTTGTTCAACAATATACTCACTCACCCACTAGTTATTGATTAATCAATTACTTCACACTTTTATTCATTCACTTTCGTGTGGTTTTCGTGCTTGCAGTCTTGTTCTGTTAACGTCCCGGACTTATATCCTAACTGGCGATCGGACCAGCAATACACCTGGCGCCGCCACTCGGCCTCAGTGGCAGGCGTGTACGTATAAGGCGAGGAAACGAAGCACTGCGCCGGGAGCGTACACCCACGCAAGAGCGAGCGAGACAGCCTACCACACGCGACGCTCCAGTGTAGTACACGCCAGTGTCGCCTCGAGCAGTCATTGCCTCGGCTAGAGTCTACCTCGGCGGTGGTCCCATTTTCTAGCAAAGGGAGATGCAGAACGCACCCGCAACGCAAGCGAGGAGGGGGGGGGGGGTTGCGTTTGTTGCGGTGACGGCGAGGAGTCGCGCAGCTTGACACAGTGATGCAAATAGTATACGTCTCCCTAAAGGGGCACTAAAGCACTGCATCTTATTACGTGCTGTCCCAAGACGCCTGGAAAAGCGAAAGCTCTCTCTTTTGCCCCCGTATTCTAGAACGCCCCTTCACTTAACGCTTCACGTCAACTTGAGAAAGTAGATGGAAGTGCCGTCTCTAGGCAGAGCAAGTCGCTGAATATCATCGATAATCTGCAGCGATTCTCGAGAATCACAGCGTCATTTTCAGTCGAGCAGTGGCGCAGTGCTCGGCGCTGTTCAGTGAAGGACGAAATTCGAGTCGATGAGCGTTTGTGAATACGGCGGCCAGGGGCGAAGCTTCTTAGGGATGAACAATCAGTGTCAAACTAAACACGAACAGCGGCAAGCCTTCGCGATAGTATAGTGCATGCCGTTCGCTTATCACTACGAACAGGCACGCATATATGCGCAATGCTGCCGAACAGGACGCGCGCGCCTGTCGACGGTGATAACCGGACGGCACGCACTACACTATCGCAAAGGCTTGCCGCTGTTCGGGTTTCATTTGACGCTGATAGTACCTTGTAGCCCCGAGTCAGCCACGCTAAACTAAATCGAAACCGATGCTGAACACCTGGACAACGGTTCAGGAAAAGATCTGCGTGCAAGAAATGACCTTATGTGTACGTCAATTATCAAGCATGTGACAGTGCAATACGTGATCACCTGTGCCATCCGTCTGTCCGTCAGCACATCCGTCCGTCCGTCCATCCACCTGTCTATCTATCCGTATGTATTTGCCTGTCTTTTATACACGTCAGCGACTTCAACGTAGCATCACGGGCCTTAAGACCTAGCTTCGCCCACTCGTCATCATTCATTTCCTGAATATGAGTGGCTTTTGTTTCTTCTCTGCTGATGCATCGATGTTGAGCCAAGCTCTGAAAGCTTTCCGCACCTAACATGGTTATCGGCCCGCCTCTGGCCAAGCTACGATGTAATGTGATGACGTCAACATGCCACCTCACGCCACATCTAAGTCGGCAATACAAGGTGGAGCTTGTCAGACTAACTAAAGAAATATATTTTGCGCTTAAGGCTCACTCGCACTCAGACTCTCCACTGTTTTTCCAGACTCATTCCCACTAAACGTTTCCCCAATCGGACTCAGTTGGATTGAAACTAACCAGGACATATTAATCACCCGGACTCGCTCAGACACAGACTCGCCCACTGATTTGAGTCCAAACGAGTCGACTCATGAGAGAGTTAGCCGATATATGCGCCACAGTGAAGCCATAATGACATCACACTTTTATGGTACCCTGTGACGTCGTTATGACGCCATAAGATGACGTCAACACAGAATGATTTTTAAAGACGATAGTCTTTCTTGCGGACCTTCGACGCAAAAATTGTGGTCTGTTTGTCCGCACTTCACGATACTTTAAAGGCCTAAACGGCACCAAATGATACTCCGAATGGCCGACCCCATCCGCAGCGCACACCAATATTGCTCAAGCTTTAGCGTTCATACTTGTGCGATTTTCAACAAAAAAGCAATTAATTCGAATATCTGAGGCACCATAACAACACGTCAATATTTGGTATGTATATCTCTTGCTAGACAAGGCATACACATGAGCAATTCTAAGGACCGTAGCGTTTATCACGCTGCGCTGACGATGCAACGCTTGCTCGAAAAGGCAAGTGTTTCCACCGCTTTGCTGAGACGACACGGTGGTGGCACATACCCGTCGCCTTGCGTTCTACACCTTATCAACTCCGAGACGTGCGCGCACGCCGTGCGCTTCGTTTTCAGGGATAACTGCCAGATAGCGCTCACGTCTCACGTGTGACGTGACTTGATGCGCTTGTTCGCCTCCGCGGCACGCTCGAGGCACTCTGACGCAGCGCCTACAGAATACCATTCACTGATTTGCTTGCGTAGAGAATCAAATAAACGTTTTTTCACTCTCTCCAGACGCAAGACTATGGTCTTTCGACGACATTTGCAGTGCAACATGCAGATACGGGGCCAATTTTTTTTTTTTTGCATCACTCTTCTAGACACTGGCAACGGGGGAGGCCAACGTAGGAGGCTTGTCACTTTTTGCATTTGATGAGGCAGTTTAGGCTTTCGCCTTGAAAAAAAAATCCTTCGCGTATTGGCAAGTTGCACTTTCCCGACATCCAGAGCATTATGTTTGCTTCGAGAACACGCTTGGTGTATGTGAGTAAGCCCACAAAAAAAAAAAAAGAAATGCAGGTACCTGCCCCACCTTTAACTTGGCGCAAGAAAAACAACACAACAAAAAACCTTGAAGCCTTTTCCGCCCCAGTCGATGATGTCATAGACATTGACTGCACCTACTAGGTCATCCACAGTTCCATATTGATAAAAATGAAGGACGTCGTCTTCTGAGAGGGCCATAGGCTTAACACAGCATGTTTCAGGGAATTTCGTTCAACCAATGTCGCCAAATTACGGAAAACAGACTGGAATACGGGACGTCATCGCACGGATATCTAAGCGCGAAAAATTGACTTTGATTTTCTCCTTGGTAAAGCCATGATGGTGAAATTAACGACATTAGAAGTATCACAGGACAACTTGTCATTAAACACCCCTTCATCATTTCACTTTCGTGTCATGACTTTGTGGAAGGAGGGGGGGGGGAGGGGTCTCTGGGAACGTGGCACGACCCCTTTTCCCACTAATCAACTAAAAGGGGCTGTCAAGCCCGCACAGTGAGTTTACTGCATGAAACATGTCCCGCCATTAATAATAGCACAGCGTTATGGCCATTCAGATAGTATTTGGGAATATCGGTGGCCCAGGACTCCTGATGTTGCATTGTGAGAGCTGTGTCCTTCCCACTGTTACACCCACCATCGCACCCCTAGAAAGCAGGGCACCAAAGACATCATGATGACGGAATTACATCCTCGCTTCGTTTTCACATTAAAGCGAAAGCCTTGAATGTCTCATACTAATGCCTTAAAGGCAACAGCCTGTAGTGTCTACGGACGGAACGTGCCGTCCATCCGTCTGTTCCTTAGAAGAGTGCCAGCAATAACATCTCTCTTTCACCCTCTTTCATTAACCTCTTGATTGATGAGAGTGTAAAAAACAAAGAAAAGAAAAAAATACCAGCATATATACGGAGTGAATGATGATGAATGGGGGCGAACCTTCGGAGGGTTTTATCGGTAAACCGTGAATCGTCTGTATGTATGTATGTATGTATGTATGTATGTATGTATGTATGTATGTATGTATGTATGTATGTATGTATGTATGTATGTATGTATGTATGTATGTATGTATGTATGTATGTATGTATGTATGTATGTATGTATGTATGTATGTATGTATGTATGTATGTATGTATGCATGTATGTATGTATGTATGTATGTATGTATGTGTGTGTATGTATGCATGCATGCATGTATGTATGTATGTATGTATGTGGTCACGTATACGAGATAGGAGAGACAGATCCACGGCTTTAGGAGCATCGCCCCCCTCCCCCCTCAAAAAAAAAAAAACTTGGCATATTCAGACGAGTGGCCACAGGCTTACGCCAAACACACTTTAGCGTTTTCAAAGTATCCTTGAATTTTTTTTTTTTTTTGCATCCATTGAGAAGCTTGTTTTTCTTAGGACACAACCAAATTCAGGGAGTGAGGGTATGCAGGGGGGGGGGGGGTAGACTGCGGCAGAAACTTGGCCCCCTGAAAATGCACACCACTACGCACGCCTACGCGTGGACATGTGCGTACCTATGATTTCTGCACTTTGACGCTGGCGCTATTTATAAACGTCGTGTTAGATATTCTTTGCTCCTCGGCCGCTTCTACAATAAGCTCGACTGCTCACGCTCGCTGTTCGTCACAAGACGTGCCCGGAACAGATGCCGCAACTCAAAGTGTTTTTCTTCTCGCTTCCCTCTGTGCGGGACCCGCTGTGCGGGACCGACGTTTCAGTGCAGTGACAGTCAAACGACAAGAAAGTCTTGCCTGGAACTCTGCAAACCAGAAACTGTTCTCTCGTTTTCCTCTTCCACCCAACCCTTCCCCCGCATGGCATACCAGATCGTGTCGTCGAGCCGCTGCCAGAAAAACATGCCATTCTGCCATCAGACGAAAAATGCGCAAACTGACAGCGCTTACTCAATTACGCCAACCTTACAACGAAAAATTGTAAGACAGTCGGCGTCAAAACAAAACGGCCTAAAAATGCACACAAATAGCGATGGCCGTGGTGAACGAGTATTTCAGTGAATTGCATATATATATATATATATATATATATATATATATATATATATATATATATATATATATATATATATATATATATATATATATATATATATATATATATATATATATAATATATATATATATATATATATATATATATATATTATATATATATATAGGGCCTTCAGAATTACGTACCTGTGTATTTTCTACTAAATGAAAACACCACCTAATATTTACGTATTGATGTTGCACCTCAGGTATGCACTATATATTTGCTTTTTTATCGGCGATGTTGACGAGTGTGAACGCAGCCATCAGTTCAAGATGGCTGGGCGTTCAGCAAGTGCTCAAACTTTGGCCTGATGGTTGAATAGTACAACAGACAGACAAAAATTTCTGCATTCAAATGTCCAAAAACAGGCTATCATGTTTTAAAAAAAACTAGCAGGGTTCCTTGAGCATTCGCCTAACGCAACTCGAAGGCGAACGTCACGTTGCCTTTCTTTTTTCTTCTGTGCAGTCAATGTATCGATAACCTGATCCTCAGTCGCCTGTTGGCCTTGAAATATCCATAATTTATTTACGGTTTTCATATTCGATGAATTTTCAGGACAACATTATAGAATGTTTGCTAGCAAGATCGACTAATTCAGTTACCGTTTTCATATTCGATGAATTTTCAAGACAACATTATAGAATGTTTGCTAGCAAGATCGACTTGTGGTCAAGGCGAGTTAGGTACACTGCGAGTAGTCGCCTCAGCCCAGTCGAAGAAACAATAACGACGGTAAGCTAAGCCTTCTGCCGAGCAGAACAGACAGAGATTTAGAGTGCCGACAGCTGTCACACAGGCCTCAAGATGGCTGCCATCCGCTCCCCTTCGCGAAGCCGGCGTCACCTGCGGGCCATCTCGAAAGCCGCGCCGAAAGAGACAGCTCGCACCCTGCCGCACAATCCGCGTGGTTAACCTTGATTCCCTCCCAGTACGCATTCACTAATCGTTAGGAAGCGAAGCGCGCGCGCAGAATGCGGTCACGTTTGACACGGAATATCTGTGCCGCATCGCGCGTTCGACTCCGCGATGTGAGCGCCACTGCGAGGTCGACGCTCAACAGCATAGCGAGGGCACGCCCCCCATTCAACTGCGCGAAGACCTGAGCGTAAACAAGACTGCCGTCCGCTAATGCATATAACCGGTGAGATACCAGTCGCGGCTGCGCAACGTAGCGAGATGCGAACGGTGAGCTGAAACCATATAGTATGTATGAGAGGCTATTGTGGGACGTAGCGTAAGTAGTACCTGACAAGTATTGGTTGAATTCGTACGCCGAGGATAACGTGGAGGCATTGATTGATCGAAGGGTGTGTTAGTTTGAAGGAATGATTTGAAAGGATATGATAACGGAGAATGAAAGTCAAACAGTGAAAGGAGCGCGTTCGCACGGCCTGACGGCGCAATTATTATGGAGTGGCCACGCTCCTGTGCAGTGTTATGAGCACGCTTGTGGCCGACTAAGAGCTTTTCGCGGCGATCGAGTGCTTGGCTTAGTTTTTGCAAACGGGGCTCACGTCCACAAGCCGTACTATTCGAGAAATGGCATTCGAGAGATGTTTGGCCCTGTATCTCCTGTAAGTGAGTGAGTGAGTGAGTGAGTGAGTGAGAGGCAGCCAATGCTTAAGTGATTGAATAACTGAGCGAGGTAGCGAGTGAGTTTTGAAAGTCTGAGTGAATAATTGCATGAATCATTTGAGAGAGAAATAAATAAGGGAAAAGCAGGGAGGTTAACCACAAGAGTACTCCAGTTTGCTACCTTGTGCTTAGGGAAGGAAAAAATAGGAGTAAAATAATGAAAGAGAACAAGAAGATTTAGTGACAGTGGGAAAAAAATGTAGTAACTGAAGGACTATCCGAGCTCTAGGAAGCGACGTTGTCCGGCTGCTTGCAGGAACCGTGACAACCCCCTCAGAGTGGCTCGTGATCCAGACAGCATAGGCCAGGACCCCAGGATTTAGTTCTCTGTCAGGGGCCGGCTGTCCAGCTGGCCTAGCGGGGTTGAGAGGGTTGCTTTTTCGCAGGTGCAGTCACAGAGAAAGTGCGCGACTGTTTCGTTGCCCCCGCATACTTCGAATAACGAGCTGTCAGCCGTTCCAATCAGAAATTAATAGACATTTGAGAACGGCACTCAAAGCTACAGACGGGCCCGCAGGGTAGTGTGACGTGGCGATAGGCTGAGTGGCAGACGTAACTGGAGGACAGGATCCAAAGTATTAGCCCTGCACATGTGAATGTTGGTAATGCCAGAAGTCTAGCGTTAGGCGACGGAATAGCACACGGAGTTCTTTTGCGGTCAAGATGTTTAAAGGGGAATGGCGACACTGCTTACCCCATCATGGGCAGATAGGGCAGCAGCGTCCGCTTGGTCATCGTCCTGAATGCCACGATGACTAGGCAGCCTGTGGAATATGAATAAATTTGTGCCCCTTTTCATTTATTTCATGGAGAACTCGCCACTACGAGCTGCTCATGAGAGCTGTCACGTAAAGCGGGTGGTAGACTTTGGAGGTCTGCTTTGCTATCGCGAAAGAGAGCCCACGAATTAGGTGTCTGAGTGTCATTGTAGCATTCCATTGGGTACTGCCGAACGTGTGCACTGGTCGCGACACCCTCACCCAAGTGTACAGAAGGCCTTCAGTTATTTCGTCGATGTAAGCGAGAGTCCACGAACGCCTAAGCTGAGACTTCCGCGCTTGTTGGAGACTCGGCGGACCATGCAGCCCATCTATTCTCCAACCTTTGCTCGTGAAGTGTTGTCTCGGCCCTGCGGTGTCTGTGAATGCAGAGTTTAATGACGCGGACCTCCTGTGTCTCGTTAACAGGTCCACCGTGCAGGGGAAAGGTTTATGGACGAAGAGCACTTCGCTGACGGCTAAACGTGGGCGAATTCAGACTTCTGTGTAAGAACAGATAGGCCGCATGCTCTGCCGAGTTTCTAACAAGTGCCGGGGAGGCCTTGAAAGCAAGGGTGCGCTTCGTGTCGCACATGCTTTTGTCACTAGTCACATCTTGTTTGCGACTCCGTACCGGCACTAATGGAAGCATGATGAAGATTCTTTGGAGATCACCCTCCACAAAGTCGTCAAGAGAGCCCTAGATCTCCCGATCACTACTTCCAATGCAAAACGTCTTGCCTTGGGAGTGGTAAACCACCTACCGGGAGCTTCGGGAGGCTCACCTAGCAAATCAATACACGCGCCTGGCGCAGACCCCGTAAGGCAGACGACTCCTAGATCGCCTACGCACCGGGCATGAATTCCAGACAGAGGAGCGGGTTCCGGAACACTGAAAATACGCGATCCATGATCGACCCCACTATTATGTCTCGTGAGTCGCACGCCGGCCGTCGGGACGCACGGACTCTTGCTCTCCGGCGCCGATTCAGCTCTAAACAAAACGTGTTTTAAGCGCACATCGCTGGCTCTTACGGCGGGGGTTGGTGTATACGGCCGCCGTAGTCCACCAAGACAGGCACGTGGATGGTCTGTCTTTTCGCGCATCCAATACTACTCATGCTTTTGAAAAAGTGGACATAGCAATAGATATTCCTCACGATAGTTCTAAAATTATATCAGACTCCAACAGAGCTTGCCAAATTTTTCCACTGGGATGAATGTCCCCCTAGCTGCCGAAATTATTAAATCTTGTCCGCGTGTGGGTTACCCCTCTCTCGGCTCAATAATCTCGACTCCTGGCCATCAGGGCCTCGCAGGCAATGATGCGGCGCACGATGCTGTCCGCGAACTCAATACCCGGGTCACTGCATCTGCGCCCAATGGCCACTGTGGTCCAGAAGAGAACCCTACTCTCCTAAGTTCTGAGGTTCTCGCTGACGGCCGTCGCCCACTGGACGGCCTACACCTGATCTTCGAGGGCCTCGCTTAGAAGGGCAGCTTGTCATCGTTCCGCAAGGTGCCCCATTTCGGAAGATATTCCTCGAACGATGTGCCCCTGGCCGCCTAGTCCCGGGCATAGCAACAAATAAAGTTTATGCAAATAAAGTTTATGCAACTCAACTCAACTCAACTCTCCGAGCTTATAAAGAGATAATTACCCATTACCGGCACTCCCTTCGGCCCTTTCCTGCGACTCGCAAAAGACACATGAAGGTGGACGAGATAATTCTTCTCCGTCTATTCACTAATACGCTATACTGCGCCTGGCAGTGCTTAAACACTTTGACTCTTTCTCTTTCGGCCTCTGCCAGTACTGTGAGGAGTAGGCTGATACCTACCACATGGTATGGGCATGTCAGCTCAATCCTTTTTTACCGCCGAACCCAATTCCAACCAGAGAGGAGTGGGAGGCAGCCCTGCTCGGTTGCCAGAACCTTCCGGCCCAACAAGCCATGGTCCAAGGTGCCAGGACAGCGGATACGAATTATGGAGTCCCTGACTAGGGGTTCTATCTAGTACTGTACGGAAGCTTACCCACTAGAAACTGGCTTTCCTGGCAATCTCTCTCTTTTTTTAAAGAAATGTTTGCCACTATCACCACCACCAAGACTAAACAGCCAGCTTTCACACTTTAGTGCGGAAAGAAGGCACTTTTCAGGGTAAGGCTGATTCTCGAAAGGCATTAAGGGAAAACATTTTATTCAATAAAAGTACAAGTGTAGTTCTTGAACATATGGGAGAATAGTAAGCAGTGTTTAGAAAAATTGCTTAAAATTTTACAGTACCTAGTACTCTACTAAGGGAGCGCATTAAGTCGTCCTGATATCTTTAGAACAAATGTTCAGAGCACGATGTATTCTACTATAGCCTATAGGAGAGCAATAAGCTGTCCCAGTTTCATAACGAGGATAAATGCTCTGTGCGTGGAACAAGTGGGGAACGATTTGGAGTACTTGGTACTCTACTATGGGGGAGCACTATAGTCCGTGGAGGGATTCCGCCACGCACTGTCGACGGAGTGAATTGGAGAAGTAGTAATGCCGCTTTTGTTATGTTGAAAAGCCTCCGTTCTCGATCTGGTTAAACTGCAGATTTCGGCCGTCAATTGAAGTAGCTTCACTTGTGAACTACACAATGAAAAGTAATGCGAAAATAAAAGTAAGCTTTAATGTTATCCTTTAGGCGAATGAATACGAGCTGAAAAAAAGTTGTTTGAGACTGGGCGGTTTGAATGTTCACCAATCATTCTTCGCTAATGAAAGAGCTGGTTGAACCAAGAAGCCCAACAACTATAACAATCATGTATGAAATACCTATGGGTCCCTGGACATATCGGTTTTACTGGAAATGAATTAGCCGATGATGCAGCCCGCTCAGCCCATGAAGGAACACGCGTGGTCCCGATTCCCCTATCAAGGACTAATGCAGCAAGACAACTTTACTTGCTGGCTCGAGATTTTACACGCACGTTCTGGTCGTCTACCTGCTTCCAAAGGTGTCACTTATATAAACTGGATTTTTCGCTCAAGATACAGCTACCTTCACAACTTTCCCGCTCCGATGCGACACTGTTATGCCGCCTTTGGTTGGGAGTTGCATTCACAAAGGTGTATTCCTTTCGAATCGGTATGACAGACACCTCTACATGCGACTACTGCGGAACTGAAGAGACGATCGCACACGTCCTGTGCATCTGCGCTTGCTACGAAGCACAGCGATGCCACCTCCGGATGGTTTTGAACCAACTGGACGCTAGACCATTCTCTCTGCAGAAGATTCTGGGACCTTGGGCGTCTGCCTCAATCGCGCGGAAAGCAACTAAACCACTACTACATTACTTAAAGACAACAAACATGAGCGACCGCCTGTAGACTGTGTGTGCTCCCCCGAGTGTGCTCGTGATTGTGTGTACCTTTCTTATCTCTCTGCAACCTCTTTTCTCCCCTTCATCCCTTCCCCAGTGCAGGGTATCAAACAGGATGTGTGTCTGGTTAACCTCCCTGCCTTTCCTGGCATCTTTATCTCTCCCTCTCTCTCTCTTGACTTTAAAATGAACAGTCTTTTTACGCAATGCTAAAGAGGGCACATGCGAGAGCGTGGCATTTACGAATGCGTATTCTCGTCTCCTTGGAATGGCGAGCAGTTCGGCATGCAACATCTGCGCCAGCGGGGAAACGCTTGAGCACATTCTATTCCACTGCCCAGCATACCAGTCTGAACGACGTATTATGGAAGCCAAGCTCTGTCAGCTGGATTCACGGCCGCTTACAGAAGGGAAGATCCTGGGACCTTGGCCAACGATTTCGCGTACGCGCAAAGCCACGAAAGACCTCTTGTACCTCTAAGGACTACCAGACTTCATGAGCGCTTGTGAAAAAAAAAAAAACAGTGTGAGACCGTGCTGTGTAGACTGTCTCGAGTGGCTATTCATCTTTCTCCTTCTTACTGCCCTACTTTTCTATCTCTTTCCTTTCTAGTATCCCCCTTTCCTCCTTTTCAACTGTAGGGTAGCCAATCAAACCAAGCTTGGTTAACTTCCCTGCCTTTCCTTTCTATTTATCTCTCTTTCTCTTTCACGGAACGTTCATTATATTACTTGAACGTTCGCGGTCTAGTGGAAAGAAATAACGCGGAGCCAGGCAACTACTCCGCAAAGCCCATTCAACAACGCCCCCAGAAGAGCAACTAATTCACGCTGACTCACGCACCAGGCATGAGAGTGCTCGTCTCAGAAGTGCTCGCCCTTATCTCAACGGGTGTCCATCACGCAGGGGCAAGCTCGAGAGCCCGACGAGAGGCGGGGACCATCTCGCGACCAAGGACAGCTCTTCGTATTCTTCCTTGCCAAAGGCGTGCAAAGCGTACACAGAGACGCGATATCTGCAACAACCGATATGTATAAGTCGTTACCTTCTCTGCAAGAGAAAGGGCCCACTTACGCGGATACCGTAACGACGCGACTGAAAACATACATCTTTTTCAACCCGCATATGTACAAAGCAATGCAATAAAGATATCTGAATCGAATAAATAATATGTTGCTAGCCCTTGCAAAACAAAACGAATTCGGCAAATCCCGCGTACCTAAGGAATCGACGTTATGTGAAGCACGTAGAGGGAAGGTGGTCCTGGTATAATTTTTTTTATTCAGCGACAGGTCACGGAGAGACGCTACGTATATCTGCAAATGTTGCACGAACAGACATATGTTGAAGAGTTTCAGATGTTTATATAACCACTTGTTTGCACTTGCGCAACAGTGTCAACAGGAAGATGAGTATTAGCAACACCAAAAGCGATGAGCTAATACGAAGCGCTGGCGCTCGCGAGGATGGCGGCCCAGGACACTGCTATGTAATTCAACTTCAGGGCATGGCACCTAATCACAATCGACGTTAATCCAACGTGATGGCTCTATGATAAGAGTACATATGCAATGTGTACAAAATTAGATAGCCAGCAATGCAGGCACAATTGACGCTTTCGCGATATTAGCGTCTATTTGAAATGTAGTTCCGAGAACTGGCGTGGTTTTTGTGGTAAAATACTTGATACCACGCAGAATGCTTGCGTGGGATTCCTGTTAAGACCCTGACATTCATTCTTTGCATTCTGTCGGGTCAACGCTGCCGATATCAGGTTCTGCTTACCGCGCGCGCGTTGTAATTACCCATGTGTATTCTCGTCCTTCCTACGCGGATACTAGGCATACTAAGAGTTGATCACCAGTGGCACACACCCGCACATCAGTGGCACATACCCACCAGTGGTGCGTGTCACTGTTTGGCAGGAAGTGTTTGACGACGTATGTGACAAAATTGTGACATTATTCATGTCTTAACCAGAGCGTCATATTGGTCAAACCGTCTTACCATTCCATACTTATTTTGGTTCACGCCAAGCTAAGCGGGTGATCAAAAGAGCATCAAGGCGTAAGCGGGTAGATAGATAGATAGATAGATAGATAGATAGATAGATAGATAGATAGATAGATAGATAGATAGATAGATAGATAGATAGATAGATAGATAGATAGATAGATAGATAGATAGATAGATAGATAGATAGACGCCAAAACCGATTGCAGTAGGCAAAGAAATGCTTCGAATTCAATACAAAAATATAGAAACCATTCGAGACATACAACTGCATCTGAACAGATAGTGACGCACAGCGCGACACTACAGAACTCCTAAGGAAAATTTTCCGAGGAATAAAGAAAACGTAGCGCTGCTTGTGTTCGCGAAAGTGCGGCACACGTGCACGCCAGACTGTCGACTCGATCGCCGACGCAGCACGCTGGATACAGTAAATATGCGCAGCCAAGGTCCACGGGACGGCTTGTGGCACTCCCACCGAACCACTCACGATCCGATATGCGGCCTTGAAAAAGGAAAGCGTTACAGCATCCCGTAACGACCGACACGACGAGTGAAGGCAGCCGATTGAGTGTACCCTTACAAAATCATTATACGGGGAACTGTTGCGCGTATTTTGCATTCATTAAATTGGCTGTACACATGAAGTTGAGCACTGCATCTGAATACTCAACGTAAAGATATTACAGAGAATCATTCCTGACAAACAAGTGCACCTTATTGCTCAGTAGCATCCAGATGCAATTCGAAGGGAGAAAGCGGGTCGAGTATACCCTTAGAAAATTTTTAGATGTACACTCTTCAGTTTCTGGTGCATTCATGTGACATGCATCAATTTACTGCATTTGATACTTAACTCAGATGTGTTGCTTGAAATGCAAGCGAAATAGGAGGTAAAGAACGGCAGCGAGTTTAAGCAGCCTATAGGCAGCCGGTTTGCTACCCTGCGCATGGGAGCGGAGGGGGAGATGGAAGATAGAGAGCAGAGAGGGAAGAGAGATAAACACAGCACATTCAGCAACACACGCGAAATCATTCGCGTTATGCAAGTACACCTAAATTTTCAATAGCAATCTTCTCAATAGCGATTCTCAATAGCAATCCATGCTGCCCTTTGCCGTTTTGGCAGAGTTCTCGTGCGGGCGTAACAACCAGTATTGCGAGAACGGAGGCCTCTAACGTGAAGAGATGTTTCGCGATTTTTTTTCCGCTAGGGCGAAGCGCGCATGCGCGGTGGCCTTGAGAAAAAGGCGGGTTAGAGCGCGCATAGCCGGTTGAGTGTTCCTTTACAAAGACATAGCAGGGACTCTCTCGCGTTTCTGCTGCATTTCAATGCATTCGTTAAAATGTTTGTGTACACATACAGTAGAACACTGCATAGGCTGCTGCTCGCTTCTCATCAAATCGACTATCAAAATGTGCGGGAACTGCCGCAGTTTTGATGCCGAGCTCCAGCCAATCATTAGAGGCCGAAGTGGACAGTCCACCAAGTGTACACCACGAAAATTGTGCCCCTGTATCCTGTCTTATATGAGCATGCCGTGAAGTCGCTACGTTTCGTGGACTCGCTCGATGGATTCCGTTCCGACCGGTTGTGCCCTCGCGATCTCCGACGTCAGCGTAGCCCTGGCCGACTGGGCTGGCCCTACGTCATCCCCTGACGCCGATCTCCGACGACAGCGTAGCTCTGACCTACTGCACTTGCCCTACGCCTTCTCCAGACGCCGACAAGAGCTCTCGCAAGTGGTGACCCGTCCTCGGACTCCCGTGACCGTGTTTTCCTCTTTCCTATCTCTCCTATCCCCTCGATATGTCCTCGCTCTCTGTTCTAGCGCATCTCTCTTTCTCTCTCTCTACACCCTTATTCCTATTCTTTTAATCCTTCCTCGCCCCCATCCCTTGTGAGCTACTGTTGAGGTGTCGCACCCTGATGCAGACAGTTACGGGGCTCACTTTTCTCTTTTTTTCCCTCTTATAAACATAAACACTTCCCTGCAACGTTTCGTGGCATTTTTGAACGTCCACAAAGGATGTGAACGTCTGCTACCACGAATGTCCGTGCGACATTAAATGGCGTTGAAAGCCCAAACGATTTAACAAAAGATCTTTACTTGCGACGTAAAGATCTTTACTTCCGACGCGCATGTGACTATTCGATGTGACGAATAGTCACATGCAGCGGAGTGTCAATGACCTAATCACCAACAATATTTTCCGAAAGTTCATGGCTTCTCGAAAAAACCCGCAACGAAAGCACTTTCTTGTTTTCTAATGGAGCGACCATTTGTCTAAGCGGGTGAAATTACAGTCCTTGAAATAAATTTGAACAGCGCCAACCGCACCTCTTCACCTCTACCTCCTCTCCCAGCAACCACAGCAGCGCCTCTAGAGTGTACACTAGGAAACTACGAGTGCGTAAGCGCGTGGGCGCACTGGAAGTACCAGACGCTTGGGCATCTCGGGCACTGCTGAGCCGTGTGATCATCGAGTGGCCGTGCCTCGGATATGCTCAAAGGGTACGCCAGTGGCGTGTGTTCATGGAGCGCGCTCTCGCAAAGGTGGACAAACAATATGGCGTTTGCGATACCTTCACAAAAGCTAGTGCGTCATCCTGCAGATTCATAGAACCGCCGAGTTTACACGGACAGCAGTGGCGTTGCCATCGAGAGCGCCACCGCTGAGCGCGTCGGCACAGAAACGGTGGGCCATCGCATTGAGTATTGCGTAATTGCGGTGATGTTTTTAGGGGCGAAGCTCCTTAAGCCGTAGGTCGTGTGTCCGAGATGTGTGCAGTAGTAGTAGTAGTAGTAGTAGTAGTAGTAGTAGTAGTAGTAGTAGTAGTAGTAGAAGGTAGCCACCCTTCGTTTATACCTTGGAATGTCCACTGGGTGGTGGTACTTCTATATAATGAATATATGATGAAAAGATACGAGATAGCGGTACTCGGGTTTAAAATTACTACCTCGCGTAGGAGTAAAAGATGGTACATGACATAGTTTTACCACCACCTCTCAGGCAAGTAGTAAAAGGATGTCAAAATCCAGTTTTACCACGTAGGGAGTTTTCTATCACGTGATTTTTAACCTGCGTTTCAGAGTTTATTACCACGTGACTGCAAGGTGCGGCTGCTTCGGCGGCTTTTGCCCCATACCCCCCTTGTGACGCTCTCAGTGAATACTGAAGGTACGCGAAGCCCACAGATGTTTTTTTTTTGTTTTTTTTTTGCATCGCCGTGCCTCTGGACTGACCTCGAGTCAGCGCACTTTTACTGGAACTGGGGGCAGCATAAGCACAACAAGCGAGAACAGCATTCTTTGAACGAAAAAAAAAAGACGGGGGGGGGGGGGGGCTCTCAAAAGAGAAAAAAAAAAGAAAGAAAACCTGCTGTGGAAAGCTGTCCTGCATATTTTCGCAAAATGTTGCTTTTGCTCGGCGCTGGCCTTGGAGACAGACAGTGCAAGAAGCTCGGTATCTGTGTGTCTCGTTGGGCTGATGGATCTCACGTGTTTCCTATATCACCTGCTCGTCCGAGCGCCTCCGAACCTGCACGTCCCTGATATCTCACTTCCGAGCCGAATCGTGAAGATCTGCCAGTGGTAACAAAATCAATCTGGCGTCATCGTCCGTGCTTGCCTGCTGGAGAAGCAATAAGCAAAATGCTTCACTCTGTCGTCGTCACCGAGCCGTGGCCACCAGTGACCAGTGGGAGTGTGTCGCCGAGGCAGGTGAAAGAAGCATCGCATATATTTTGTTCCACAGTAGGCGATGTCTGCATGAGTAAAGTGCTGCCCGAATCGCCCACCTCATGCACCAACTGTTCTCAAACATGTAGCGCGAAGCCGATACGAGGCAGACGGAAACAAGAGGCTGCCCGTGAGCACGAAGAAAACCCGGATGGTGGTCTTTCGTTGGAAGTGTGCATACACCGCCCCGTCCCCGTAAGATAGCGGTGACGTGTTCATTTGTGTCTGAAATGACGACGAAATTCGCACAGGATATGTGTTCTGTGATCGCCAGCTGTGTTTTATCGGATAGCCGTGCTCCTCAAAAAGGCCTAGAACGCCGTCGGTAAGCAGCTTGTATGCAGGCGTGGACCACTCTTCTACGCCCGTTGTGATGAATACGTGCTGCTACTGTGTTTGTGCACCGTCGCTGAATGAAAATCATTGAGCTACCATGCTTTGTGCGTACTTAGGTATATTTTGTGGACTTGTGCATCAGCAGTGCTAACACGCGTGGGGCAAAGAGCCCGGTGTGCCAAGCAATTATTGGATAATCAAAAAGGTGAGATCGTGTAGATTTATAATAAAAGGTTGGTGTGACATTTAGTGCTCTGCAGCCCACCTGAAGCTTACGCTTGCACCTTCAAGCGTTGTTGTTAATCGATGCAAAAAAAGAGCTCTCCTACCGGTACTACATTGCCGGTCAAAAAGTCGTGCCTATATATATACCGGATTGTCGAAGTGTAGTTGAGCAACGCGTGCAGTCTAAGCTAGTGGTGTATTATTCTGCATTTGTTGTGTGTGCATGTTTGTCTGTATGTGAATGTATGTGTCACCAATTCTGCCATTCAATAAATTCAATCAATTCTGCTATTCAATAAATTTGTCGACTCTGGGCGAATGCACCCGTCATTTTTATTTTTTTACCACCAGAAATAACTCCCAGTAATCACCTCAAAAACCTTGTGAAGGTAGTAAAATTTTACTCTCTCTATACTCGCTGAAAACCTCGCTGGGGTAAATAATTACTACTCTCGCTACGTTCAAAAACTCAGTTAGCACGAGAGTAAATTTTTACCTCGGTAGTAGGTGGTAAAAAAAACCCAGGAAAGGTAGTGCGCTAGAGGACAAATGGTTTAACCAGTTTTTGAGGTTATTTCAGGTCATTTTTGTTTAGTGTGTAGTAGTAGTAGTAGTAGTAGTAGTAGTAGTAGTAGTAGTAGTAGTAGTAGTAGTAGTAGTAGTAGGTACCCACCCCTCGTTTGTGCCTTAGAATGTTCACTGGATGATGGTGCTACTATATAATGAATATATGATGAAAAGGTACGAGATAGCGGTACTTGTGGTATTCATTAGATGGACGGATGCACGGACGGACAGACAGACAGACAAGCAGACGCACGGATGGACGGACGCGCGCACGGACGAACGGAAAGACAAACAGATGCACGGATGGACGCTTGGAAGGACGCAGGCATGGATGGACGCACCGACGGACGGACGGATGGGCCGCCGCACCGAAGAACGGATGCATGGACTGACGGACGAACGCAGGGACGGACGGACGCATGGATGGACGGGCTGATGTACGCTTTACCCCACTCATGACCATTCAGTCCGTGGATGTGCTGTGATTTTTCGCCACTGCATGCCTCTTGCTTATATACACGTCACATCGTCGTATTTAACGTTACTTTTAACATTTTTCTTTCTCTATCACTCTTTCAGAGCATCGCCTAGAACCGCAGCGCCCAATTGAGCTCTAACGGAAGGATGAGTACACGCCCTACTCAGCGGCTGGGAGCCATACAGCTCCTTAACTAGCGTCGTTTACTATCTGCTATGCACGCGAGGGGAGAGGAGCCTGCACATTGACACGAATAACGCTACTTCAGTTTTTTTTTTTTTTCAATGCAGGATTTCAAGCTGGACGGTCGTGCCCTCGCGATCTCCGACATCAGCGTAGCTCCCGCCGACTGGTTCGCCCTCCGCGGTCTCCTGACGCCGTGCAGCTCTCGCAGTGTGGTGCCCCGCCCTTGGACTGCTTCGACCGTATCCCCACTTTCCTATCTCCTTCTATTTTCCGTCGCTTGCCTCTCTATTTCTTTATCTATTTCTTTCTATTCTTTTTTATCCCTCCTTACCCCCACCCCTTCAAGGCACTGCGCCGTGTCGCCTATATGCAGACAGAAATTAGGTGCCTTTTTCCTCTTCCTTACGAACCACTACCACCACCACCAGTTTTTTTCAAGGACTTTAGTTGCAACGGGATAGTCCTAATTAGTCCCATAGCTCCTTGATATCGCCTTGAGTTCTTGTGCACATGTATGCCAACATTGTCGTGTATGTAAGAGCAATTATGTCTTCACTGCAACGCAGTGTTTGTCGTCCGTGGAACATATATGTGCCAAAGTGTATGGGCCCTTATTACAGGAATGTTATGAGACCATAGTTTTTTGTACATAGTGTAAATAAACTTTTTCTGAACAAGGGAGTCGAATGCTGTTGTCCTCTTGGCCTTCTGTTCGCTGCTGGGCACAGCGTATCAGTGCATGCCTGTGCTCGTAAGTTTGTGAATTCTTTCACGGCATAATATTTGTCGACATGGCCTCATCTCGTGTGCGGCCCAAGCGGCGGCTTTATGCTCTTCCATAGTAGGGTACCTAGAGCTCTTAATCGTTACCCACTTTTTCTAAACACACGCTCACGCACGATTTCCATGAAACGCAATGCCTAAGCCTGTCTTGTTTATGAATTCGGGCAGTACTGCGCCACGTCGTAATCATTTGTCAACAGGACCTCAAGTGTGAGGCCCATGGGGCGGCTTTGTGCTCTCTCATGGTAGACTACCTAGAACTTACTCTCAATTCAATTCAATTCAATTTTATTTCATCCCAAGGATGAGGGCAGGCTCGGGAGAAAAGTGACGTTTTGTCACTTGAGGAGAACCCGAGCCTCCCTAATACATGGCAAGCAACGTGGACATGGGTGAAGAAACATAGGCCATGAACATATAGGCAACGAACATAGGCCATGAGATGTTTGGCGCAGTACTCTAAATCGTTAGCCCCCCCCCCCCCCCCCCCCCTTTTTTTTAAACACACAGGTAAAGTCTCATATTTTCTTCATCGTGTAGGACAGCCGCTTACAGCCCTACCATACATAGTGCAGTTCTAGAATACCGTGAATCGTCTACTATTTATTCTAAAAACTTGTCTGTATGTGCTGATATGTCCCTCTTGTTGCTGTAATGCTGTAAATTTTTGCACATCGTGTAAATAAACTTTTCTAAACGTTATTTTTGTCTTGACGCCTGACGCGGTTCTACGTTTCTGCCAGGCAAGATTACTGGCTCCTTGCACTACCTGACATTCAAAGACTGCATAATAAAAAATAAATAAAAAAGCGCTGGCACAAGCCTGTGCTTGAACAACTGCTTACCACGAAGATGGCCTTGGATTCAATTTTCGCTGGAACCGTAGTTTGTTTTATTTATTTTTTATTTGTATATATCTCAGAACTTCTCTCACTGATAACGCTTATTTATTGTTTACAAGCAAAGACGCCGACGGCGACACCGAAGTCCACTCCGGAATTTCTGCGAAACGGGCTCTTGAACGCTTATCGTTCAAACACAACACACATCCGTCTATACGCCTTGGCACGCGGGTTTGGTGCAGTGTGAACACACACACACACACCACACACACGCACACGCACACACACACACACACACACACACACACACACACACACACACACACTCAAGCACGCACGCACACACACTCAAGCACGCACGCACGCACACACACACACACACACACACACACACACACACACACAAATCTGCGGGTACGAGTATGTCATCCTTGATGTAGTTGCTGCACATCCCAGCAAATGGCTGGGACGCAATGATTTAACGCAAACGGCCCCGCGTATACGGACAACGCATATGAGGGAGAGACAGAGGGTTGAAAAACAGAAACTGATCGATATCTCTTTAGCATAGCACTTGCTTTCTCGCGGAGTACGCGCCATCCGTCTCCGTCCGCCTCCGCAACTACACATTGGGACGCCAATAGATAATGTATACCGCAGGATGTGCTCTTGTTAAATGCTTTTTTTCTCGCTCAGTGGTTTATAGCGACGCTGACCGACAGACACACTCGCGTGGTCTGCGCGGGCGGTAAGCGAGCGGGTGCGGTCGATGTAGTCGCGGTTGGAAAGAAATGTCCTGGCTAACGTCTCGTGCATTTGTGTCTGTATAGTTTGCTTTGCTGGCTGAGCGGTGGAGTGTCGGACACATGCGTCGCCCGAACGCTACTGAGCTCGCTGGAACGCCGTCGTTACGCCCTTGTAAGACCTTTCTTGGAAACACCTGTAGAGGGAACTCTGGCACTGGATCGTCCAGCCACCGTGGGAATGTAGGCGGATTTGCCTAAACTTCGTCCTTGCGACGTGGAACGCACTTGTGCCCGTTTGTTTAGCGTTCTGTTTCTATGATTGTTCAGGCGATAAAACAATGGCTCGTTGTGAACTTGATGAGTCGATGTGAATTGGTGAGCTTGGACATTTCGGGAACTTCGGCTCGCGACAACACGGTGGCAGGCCACACGGAGCCAATAGAAGGAAGATTAGACAAATCCGTGTGCTATATTTTGTATCCACCCTGCTGGGAGTTGCAACGCTGGCTGAAACGTCGTGCGTTGCAGCTCCCGTAGACACTTGCGCCACAGTTCCCTCTGGTAAATATTGAAGGGAAACTTCGTGCGGTCACGCTAAACATTAATTGCAGCACGCTAGTTAAAGTGAACCCAACAGAACGTTAAATTGGCTTTCAAAATAGCGCTAAGAGAAATAGTTTGATTCGCCAGTTTATTTTTTTCCACCTAGACGCCGATTTGCGGCACTGGCGCCATTTTTGAGCCCAGACTGCGTGTTGAAACTAATATTGAGCGCGAATGATCAAGAAAACATGCATATATAGCAGCTGCGCGCAAGATGTATATGCACATGTGCACACCTTGTATGTTCTAGCGGGCTACGGCTGACGCCGTGAAGGGAGTCCTGACGTGCGACCGGCCAGACTGTCCGAAACTGGAACGATTCCGAATAAGTATAGTCCGAGATTCGGTATCGACATACACGCGAAAGAGGTGAACAAGTGGTCGTTTGAACGAAGGTGAATCGGAGAATAGGTAACTCCGAAATCACGGAAAACGAAAATTTCGGTGAAATATCAACGCAGAGAGCGTTTATTGTTGAGTGAGTGACCGTCATGCAAATTCGTACATAAATACGTGCGTACGTACACACATAAGTACGTTAATTATGGAGACAAACTTAAAGTATCACAGCAAGACTTCAACAACGAAGTACGGCGCAATTCGTAAATCTGGAGTCAAATTGACCACCCGATTTGGTGATCTTAGAAAAAAATAACTTTTTCCTCGCCTCCCCCCGTTCACCGCCGCGATATCATTCCGCTCTATTGTGTTAATAATAACTGCTGGGTTTTCACATCCCAAAACAAATGTATTATTATGAGGGATGGCGTAGAGCAGAGTTCCGGATATTTCGGCCACTGGGGTTTCTTCCTGGCATCCGTAGAAAATGCAGCCGTCGCGACCGGTAGTTGACCCTGCGTCCTTCAGTTGAGCAGTAGAGACCCCACAACTACTAGACCGCAATGACGGGTGCTCCTTTGTGTCGGTGTCGTCAACTGTGTTCATAACAGCACAGTGTCATAGCCATGCAGTTTTCATACAAAGCCCATAGCCAACGCCATGGCCTCATCTTACGAATGCATTTCCCATGCTTCATCAATCAAGCCGCGGCTTTATGCTTTCTGTTGAGTATGTTGTTTACCGGTCCACCTGACTCTCTGTCTACTACAGTGCGCTCGTATTCTCTTCGAGTGACCAGCGGTTATCTTGCATGCCCCTATAGGTGACAGTTGTCAGCCTGTTTCCTACCTACTTCCTCAGTGTCTTGTGTTTTGTGTGTATACAAAGTAATAATAATAATAATAATAATAATAATAATAATAATAATAATAATAATAATAATAATAATAATAATAATAATAATAATAATAATAATAATAATAATAATAATAATAATAATAATAATAATATATTGCTTACGGGCTGCATCCATGGCCCACCCATGTCTATCGCTTCGTCTCGATTTCAACTTAGATAACCCTAACACCCCTCTGTTCTTCGACCAACTGTGCCTTTTTCTTGTCTCTTAACGTTACACCTAAGTTTCTTGCCGTCTATGTACATCTTATTACCGCAATGAACGGTGCTCGCATGTGCACGTTCATGTGCAAATACGCTTCGTTCAACAGTGACTGCAGTACTAAAGAACCACGAAGAAAGAAGTATAGATCGACGCACGTGGTACAAGTATACGTTCTCCACTGCAGGCATGCCCGTCCAACTTCCACTTCTCCGCGGCTCTTCAGTCCGGTAACTCTTGTACGAGGCGCGTTTCAGCAGTAGAAGCATTTCCAGAACCACCAAGAAAACAATGTCAGCATATCCACGGAGTGAATGATGCAGAGTGGGGCGAAGCATCCGTCCGTCCATTCGTTCTTGCTTCCGTCCATCCATGCGTCCGTCTGTGTGACCTTCCGTGTGTACATCCGCCCGTTGGTGCGTGCGTCTGTTCGTGCATCCGCACGTCCATCCATGCGTCCGTCCCTGCGTTTGTCCATGCATCTGCCCCTGCGTCCGTCCATGCGTCCATCCGTCCGTGCAGCCATCCGTGCGCCCGTCCATGCATCTGTCTGTGTGTCCGTTCGTCCACCTACTCAACACTCTAAGTACCACCATCTCGCATCTTTTCATCATATATTCCGCATAAAGAAGCACCGCCATCCAGCGGACTTTCCGAGGACTGAACTAGAGGAGGCACACGCACACTTTCTTACGGCTTGCGCTTCGTGTCTACTTCCCACCTTTAACCACCTCGAGTTCATGGTATATACTAGTTCACTGTATTCATGGCACTGCGGCCCAACGCTCGCTAAACCTTTCTAAAACCATGGAGGTTACACCCAGCGAGTATAACGTAGCAACCCTTTATTGTCAGATAGTGCTCAATGTACATGTCAATGCCTGCTAATGGGGAATGAGAGACAAGAAAATTCAACTTTCAGTTAACGCGCACGCTGCGAATTCCTTATTGTTCAACAACGCACAGGAGAAATCTCCCACCGGCACCACCTTGCAGGTCAAAGCGTAAGACATGCGCACTACTACGAGGGACGAACTGGTGCCGCTCTAAGGAGCTTCACCCCTAAAAACTGCCGGAATTACGCGCTGCCGATGTCACCGCCCCAGTGTGTCACACGTCTCTCACGCGCGTCCCCTTCGCGGCCGAACGCGTCCTTCATCAAATATGAACTAGGCCGAGAAGATCACCCCAACGAGGAGGCGGCCGTGAAAACCGATCTCTTTACGTACTCGCACGGCCATGGATTTCGTGCCCGGTCAACGTTTAAGCATCGCGTGCTCGTGTTTTCTCTACGTTTCTTTTTCTTGTCCTCGTGCCGCCAGTGCGCGGCGCTCGCTCCAGTACGGCAGCAGGGAGCGATAGTCGATTTAGTATATATAGATCGACGGCGATCGAAGGAGGCATTTTCGTGATCGAGCGAATGCTCCCGGGGGCGATACGTGCTCGAACGCATTGGGCAGGGATAGCGCGAGCTGTTCTTGATCTTGTACGACGAAAGTATAAAGAGGAAAAAAAATGAAAAGAAAGGAAAGAAAGATGTGACCGGTCTTCTTTCCTTACAAAAAATGATATAAAGAACAAGCGATAGGAGGAGAAAGAAGCACCTCAACCTGCTAAAATGCCACGGTGAGTACCTAAAAGAAAGAAAGAAAGAAAGAAAGAAAGAAAGAAAGAAAGAAAGAAAGAAAGAAAGAAAGAAAGAAAGGAATCGTTTCGCACGCAACGTGTCTAGTTTTCCCACTTCGGAATAGACTGATCCCCTAAGGGTTAGCAAACCAGAAAGAGAGAGAGAGAGAGAGAGTAAGAAGAAGGTAATATAATATAGCGATTCACGCACCCGGCAATAAACAAGCGCACTAAATACTTTCCTCGCAGTCGCAGCGGCCGCGACCTACAAGAACAGGAAGAGGTTCGTCGACGAAAAAAAAACACAAAAAAACGAGAGAGAAAAGAACAAAAGAAAGGAAGGCGCCAGGAGTTGTTTTTCTAGGTGAACGCGAGCCCCGAGCGATACGCGGTAAATCGAGCTCTGGAATATAGCTATAGTGCGGTTATCGGAGGAGTCGATCTTCTCCTGACGCTCTCCTTTGACCGGCTCTGTATACGTGCGTGGTACCCTTCTCCGTGGGGCCACCGAAGCGACACACAACCCGGAGGAGAGATTTAAGGCCGAGTGGCGGAGACGCACATCGAGGAAAGGTGTCTCGAACGTGCGTTCGCTTGTCCCCCGAAAGTATAGGTAGCCCCGGGCATGACGATAGTTATAGCGCGAGAACAAAACGACGACACAGAGACAAGAAGGACACGAAAGACACTTGCCTCTGTGTCGTCGTTTTGTTCTCGTGCTATAACTATCGTCATGCCATACCAACTAGCCCAAGCTGCCACATTTCTAAGTAGCTCGGGGGTGTTGTTAACCGGTAAGACGGTAAGTTGGGCCGGTTGTTAAGGATCCGTCGTGAACTTGTTTGCAGCGCAGTGTAAATAAGTTCACGATGTTGTTAACCAACAAAGCGCCGAGGCCTGCCTTCGGGACTTTGCGACTGCACCCGGTCACGTCTCGAGGTGGAGAGACAAGCTGCTGCTACTGACAACGCATTGCATTCCATTTCTTGGCAAGTGACAGGTCGGCTGCAGTAGCAGCCGGTGTCATTCGTCTTCGCAGTAAACAATCTTAATTCTCAGTTCGGTAAATAAATGTGCAGCTCACTCATATACTCACTCGACAAATCCGATTCGTACCTATAAGACTCACCGGACTCCGACTCATCAAAGTTTTCTATGTCCGGAGTCCCCTGGACTCGAACTAACCAAAGTTTCCCTCAACCAGACTAAAAAAAGAACAAAAAAAACCCACCGAAATATTACTCAACCGGACTGACTACGACTGTGAACGAAGGCTTGATCTGAGTCTGAGCTAGCCAGAGTCAGTCGAATCGCGAGTGTGTTTGCCGACCTGCGCTGCTATTTCAAGCTCACCAGCGCATAAATGCTTGCCAGACCAAACGCGTGGTTAATGAAACAGACTATTTTGCATTTATTTAAAAAAGAGATAAATCTATCTATCTATCTATCTATCTATCTATCTATCTATCTATCTATCTATCTATCTATCTATCTATCTATCTATCTATCTATCTATCTATCTATCTATCTATCTATCTATCTATCTATCTATCTATCTATCTATCTATCTATCTATCTATCTATCTATCTATCTATCCAGTACAGAGCTCTTGCTTGCGTCTTTTTTATGTGTGCGTAAATATGTATTTTGTGCGGTGCTTCACCATCTCAAACAAAGAGATTTATTCTCCTTGCCGTCTATGTCACGGCTCACCAAGCATAGCCAATCAGTACATTTCTTAGAAAATTTACCTTTCAAAACTAAGATACCATTATGAGGGACACCTTAGTGGAGGGCTCGGGCAATTTCCACCGCGCAGTGTTCTTTAGCGCGCGTGTATATCTGAACAAAAAAGGTTCTAGCCATTCACCACCATTGAAATGCGGTCGCAGCTGTCGGAATTCCATCCCGCAACCTTCTGGGTTAGTAGATGAACACCATAAGCACTAGACCTCCACGGCACGTGTCAGTATATATTAGGTAAAATATATATGCTTGCCTGCCTTGTCTTGTGTTACCTGCCGGGCAAACTATTAAACGAGAACAACAACAAGCCGCTTTTCACTACAGCAACACAACCTGTTACGAGCATTGGCCACTGGATACATGACGACACATTCCACAAGACACCTCTTCGTACACAGCACCAGTCCAATGGTGAAGATCTAACACATATATGTCCAAAATATTATTTCAAAGGGGCAAGTTTAAGACGGAGTAATAAAAAGAAAGACTACTGCTAGGGCTATTAATTATTAATAAGGAGAAAATGGCAGGCATCTCAGAAGCTTCCCAATTTCAGATACTTGCCAACAAGTACCTCCGGCTTAGCCAGAGCTCAACTTCTGTCCCCCACCGGTATGAGGGTGTGCCTTCCCCAGAGTTGGACGCTCCCTTCTCGGAAGCTGAGATCAGGGAAGTGCTCCATAGCCTAAACGGAAGGTCTGCCCCAGGTCCCGATGGAGTTACGAATCGGCTCTTCAGAAATTTGGATGATAAAGCCATTCAGGCCTTAGTGAAGGAGATAAACAGGGTATGGGAGGAGGGCGTCGTACCAGAAACTTGGAAGAGGGCCACAGTGGTCTTAATCCCCAAGCCAGGTAAATCACCCAGCTTAGATCACCTCCGCCCGATCTCCCTTACTTCTTGCCTTAGCAAAGTAGCAGAACATGCAGTACACAACAGGATATCGCGCTACATCGAGAGGAATGACCTATTTCCATATAATATGGTAGGTTTCAGGCCCTCACTTTCCACGCAAGATGTCATGCTCCTCCTCAAAACACAAATAATTGACTTTCCAAGCAAAGATGTAAAAGGGGTCCTCGCACTGGACCTCACTAAAGCATTTGATACTGTCAAACACGACTACATTCTTAAGGAGATATCGGCTTTGAACCTGGGAGTTAAATTCTTCTCCTTTGTTGAATCTTTCCTCGAGAGTCGGACGGCGGCAATAAAACTGGGACAATCAGTCTCGGAGCCTTTCAAACTCGGACGAAGGGGTACTCCCCAAGGGGCAGTTATCTCCCCCCTTCTATTCAACATAGCCATGCGCAAGCTGTCGGCAAGCCTTTCTAAAGTTCCTAATGTCGGACACGCTTTATATGCTGACGACATTACAATCTGGTGTCCCGGAGGATCGGAGGCGGCGGTTGAACAAGCTCTACAGGAGGCTCTGGACGTTACAGAGTCTTTCCTGGAAGGTACGGGACTGGCGCTTTCGCCGGAAAAGTCGGAACTCCTGCTGTACAGACAGGCTAGACGAGGTGTTAGGGGACTCACCCCTCTCGATCAGGTGCCCATTAGCGTTTGCACCAAGGATGGTCGCACAATTCCTAGAGTCAATTCTATGAAAATTCTGGGGCTTTTATTAGACTCTAAGGGATGCAACGCAAAGACTATAGCCCATCTCACCACAAAAACAGAGAACATTCTGAGATTAATTATGCGGGTGTCCAACAAGAAGGGCGGCATAGGCGAGGATATCCTCCTTAGGGCCCACCACGCTTTCCTCGTGAGCCATATCATATACATAGTGGCGGCTCTCAATTGGACCAAAACGGAAAGGGATAAATTGGACACGCTCATGCGTAAAAGTGTCAAAAAGGTGCTCGGCGTCCCAATCACGACTAGCACAGAAAAACTCATGAAGTTGGGAGTGCACAACACCACTTCGGAATTAATTGAAGCGCAAAGGTCAGCACAAATAATTCGGTTATCGAGTTTCAAAACAGGAAGAAAACTGCTCGATGCGGCAGACCTCCGTCCTATCTTCAATCAGGGAGAAACTACGCAGCTTGATTATCAAACAAGGAACTCCTTTATTGTTGACCCTCTTCCACGAAACATCCATCCCCAACACAATAAAGGTCGTAGGTTGGCGAGGGCTAGGGCTTTCATAAAGAACCTCTCCGGAACAGAGACATTTGTGGACGCGGCGCGCCACGCCGGCGGCAGCAAGTTTTCCGTGGCAGTAGTCAATGACAGGGGAGAACTTGTCTCGGCAGCTTCAGTGAAGACCTCCTTGGTCGATGTAGCAGAACAGGCTGCTGTAGCGCTGGCATTACTGGACACGAAACGCACCACGGTGTACACCGATTCCCAAGCGGCCGTTAGGGCGTTCGCATCGGGATTGATAGCCACAGAGGCAGCCAGAATTCTCCACAGCAAACCCCCGTCAGACGTTATTCATCACATAGTCTGGTTTCCCGCTCACATGGGACCAGACGTACTGCCGGGTCACCTGAACCCAAACGAGATAGCCCACGACTGTGCGCGAGGTTTCACAAGCCGCGACGGGGTGGTCTCTCGGGTGGGTTCGGGAGAGCTCGTCCACAGTGATCCTCTCGTTACTTTTCACGAGATAACATCTCATTACAGAGGAGAGCGACAGACTTTTCCCTTTCCCCATCATAAGCTCCACAGATCACAAGCAAGCACGCTCCGCATGCTCCAGACGGGGTCTTACCCCTCTAGGGGCTTTCTGAGCATGCTTCATCCGGATATTGATCCACTTTGCCCAGATTGTGGTGAATTTTGCTCTTTGAGTCACATGCTCTGGCAGTGCCCTGCGTTACAGGATTTTAAAACAGAAGAAGACTGGACGACGGCAATCACAGACCCCAGACAAGACGTCCAGCTTCAGGCTGTCCAGAGGGCCCGTGAACGAGTGGAGAGGCATGGCCTCTCTGTTCCGACATGGGACTAGCCAACGGCTGGGTGGGGACCTACATAGTTGGCCCGCTGCCTTGCCTCTCAGGACCAAATAAAGTTGTTTGTCCTGTCCTGTCCTGTACTGCTAGGGCTACTGCGACGGCGTATCTCGCCTTGATGCAACCCATTTTCCTACGTTTTCGTACATATAAACAAAAAAAAAAGACAATGAAAAGCAGCAGCGGTAGGAAGAGCCACGAAAGAAGCAGTAAGATCTACCTTGCATCGACGCGGTTTCAGGCACTAACTCCCGTATTCACAAACGCTCCTCGACTCGACTTTCACCCTTCACTTGACAGAGTCGAGCACTGCGCCGCCGCTCGGCTAAAAATGGCGCTGCGCTACTCAAGAATCGCAACAGATTATCGCTGATGTGCAGTGACTTGTCGTGACTAGAGACGGCGCTCCCATCGGCTTTCTCAAGTGAAGGTGGAGCGTTGAATGAAGGGACGTTCTAGAATACGGGGGTTAATGTTGTTCGCAAGAGATTACAGCCGGACGGCTACCCTGCATATGTGCGTACACAGATGCACCAGACGATGGCCGCTCGGAATCCCCATGGCACGACTCAGAAAGGACGACACTGGACGCTACAAGCCCTGGGGCCAGCGCGATGGTCAGCGCAACCGACGTGGCGTGGGAGAATGTAGAATTTGTTCCTGCCAGGTCATCGCGCTCACGCTTTTATAGCGAGAAGTACATAGTCTACGCTATACACAAGGCCGGTGTGCATGGGACACGGCTGTAGGTACCGCCCGACGCACTATCGGAAATAGCCGTACGCCGACGACGACGAACGATCGTGGGTTGTGAAACGACGCTATACCGTGCTTGCACATTTGAAAGGCAGACAATTTTAAATGGGAAGCATTGCTTTGCGACACCTCGAGCGTTTCCAAGTATCTATCTATCTAGCGGACTACGGCCTGGGTGCTCTCGTGACCTCCTCCTTAACTTGTGGTACCAAGCATTCTGGAGTGTAAGCTTTCCTTACGTCTTGGTAGCAGATGCGAAGCCAGCATTTGCCTAAAGTCTATTCCCAAAACACGGCTTTGTCGCGTGGTACCGAATCCGAGATAAAGCGCTTTTGTTCTGCTAACTGGAATGCTAGCCTTGACATAGATAAGAGACCACCTGATAAAAGTAATAAATATCAATCAGTACAAGTAGGTTGCTTTCTAATAACATGTTCCAAGACTTCGAGGTTCTTTAAGAAAGTCAGTAACCGATGGTTCAGCAGTATCTATCCAAGAAAAGTACCGCCATAAAAGGGGGCCCTGCAACACTTTTTGAGCATGGTCAGAAAACGCTGCCGATCGGTGGTAGAGGCTCCCGACAACACGCGAGCCAAATATTATAGCACAGCACGCGGCCTGGAATTTACAATAAATTGTCAAATTCAGCTAAAAATAGCATTTTCTTCTCTCGACAAATCGCGGAAAATAAACCCAGTAAGCCCATCTATCAGCCACTGGCTGATTTGAACATGGCACGCTCGGTTATCACAGAGTTCGCCGTGAGGTGCCGTCACTTGTCCACGCGTGCGCGAACGATCGCACTGAAAAGGCCGCGCATTCGAAGAAAACAAAAGAAAAAAATGTTCAAGGTGATGAGGCACGAATGGCGTTTTTCTTTTGCCCCTCCCATAACTCTCTGCTCAGCTTCCAGCGCTTTCGTCGGGTCGAGAGAAGAGAGAATGTGATTGCAGCTTGTGACAAAATTTTGTGTTACTGCGCTCGTACTCGACGGATTCTTAAAATTATTGCGGCATTTAAATTTTAAAGTAATACGCTTTTCCAGTGAATTAATTGCATGGTTACTCAAAAATGTGTTTCAAGGCCTTTTTAAGCTAGTACAGCGTGTGAGCCGAACGTTGATGTTCTTCTAATGTTATTGATGTCTGTGACAATAAATCTTTCTAAACAAAAATTATTGATACCGGGACGGCTTACTTCTCCCCCAAAGTTGAGTACGAAGTACTTAAAATTGTTAAAAAAATTTTTCTAAACACACGATAGCAATCAATTTGATCATGAAATGGCGTAATCTTTGTCGACACGGCCTCATCAAGTGTGAGGCCCATGGGACGACTTTATGCTCTCCCATGGTAGAGTACTTCGCAAGCTGAATCGTTCGCAACTTTTCGTACGCACATTCTCCCACGTCCTCGAGCGATGTAGTTTTGAGCTGCCATACATAAGGACTGGGACTGCTTTCTGCGCTTCCGTAGTAGAGTGCCAAGTACTCGAAACCGTTTAGCACTTTCTATACACACACTGCCGGTACTTAGCTACGGAACACAAACCTGGAGACTTACAAAGAGGGTTCAACTTAAATTGAGGACGACGCAGCGAACAATGGAAAGAAAAATGGCAGGTGTAACCTTAAGAGACAAGAAGAGAGCAAAGTGGATTAGGGAACAAACGGGGGTTAAGGATATCATAGCTGAAATCAAGAAGAAGAAATGGACATGGGCCGGGCATGTAGCGCGTAGACAGGATAACTGCTGGTCGTTAAGGGTGACTAACTGGATTCCAAGAGAAGGCAAGCGGGTTAGGGGGAGACAGAAGGTTAGGTGGGCAGACGAGATTAAGAAGTTTGCGGGTATAAATTGGCAGCAGCAAGCACAGGACCGGGTTAACTGGCGGAACATGGGAGAGGCCTTTGTCCTGCAGTGGACGTATCCACGCTGATGATGACGATGATGATACACACACGTATAATTGTGGCTGCAATAAGATGGCCGCGGTCTGGCTTCACTTTCCGAACATATATTTCCACCCCAGAAGTTTTTCAGCAGCTAGCTCCTTATGCTATCAATGGCTGCCTGGACATATCGGTATTAACGGAAATCAATTAGCCGATGATGCAGCCCGCTCAGCCCATGAAGAAACCCATGTAGTACCGATTCCTTTATCAAGAAATGATGCAGCAAGACAACTTTACCTGCTGGCTCGAGATCTCACACGCACGTTCTGGTCGTCTACCAGCTTCCAAAGGTGTCAATTTTATGAACTGGATCCTTCGCTCAAGCTAAAGCTACCATCACAACTTTCCCGCTCCGATGCGACACTGTTATGCCGCCTTTGGTTGGGTGTTGCATTTACAAAGGTGTACTCCTTTCGCATTGGTATGGCAGACACTCCTACGTGCGACTACTGCGGAGCTGAAGAGACCATCGAACACGTCCTGTGCAGCTGCGCTTGCTACGACACACAGCGATGCCAGCTCCGGATGGTTTTGAATCGATTTGACCCCGGACCATTTTGTGTGCAGAAGATACTAGGACTTTGGGCATCTGCCTCAGTTGCGCAGAAAGCAACTAAAGCACTGCTACTTTACCTCAAGTCAACAAACCTGAGCGACCGCCTGTAGACTGTGTGCGCTCCCCTAGTGTGCTCGTGATTGTGTGTACCTTCTCATCTTTCTGCAACCTCTTTTCTCCCCTTTATCCCTTCCCCAGTGCAGGGTAGCAAACCGGATGTGCGTCTGGTTAACCTCCCTGCCTTTCCTTGCATCTTTATCTCTCTCTCTCTCTCTCTCTCTCTCTCTCTGCTCCTTATGCTCGAGCCTTGTCCATTCATCCCGCCGTCCTAGCTACGCACCCTCTGGAGCAAATGACCGGGTCATAATGGAACTCGATGTGCGCGTTCCACTTCTTGCACGAGAGGGCCCGCTGGGGAAGCGATGCTATAACGCTGGCGAAACGCGAGCTCCGACGCGAGACGCAACCGAAGTGACCAGCGTCCATTGGCGCGCCCGTAGTTCGTTCCAAGGCATGTGGCGCTTCCGACAGCCTTGTAATGTTATTGATGTCTGTGACAATAAATTTTTCTAAACACAAGATTATTGTTACCGGGACGGCTTACTTGTCCCCCAAAGTTGAGTACGAAGTACTTGAAATTGTTAAACATTTTTTTTTCTAAACACACGATAGCAATACATTTGATCATGAAATGGCGTAATTTTTGTCGACACGGCCTCATCAAGTGTGAGGCCCGCGGGATGACTTTATGCTCTCCCATGGTAGAGTACTTCGTAAGCTGAATCGTTCGCAACTTTTCCTACGCACCTTCTCCCACATCCTCGAGCGATGTAGTTTTGAGCTGCCATACATAAGGACTGGGACTGCTTTTTGCTCTTCCGTAGTAGAGTGTCAAGTACTCGAAACCGTTTAACACTTTCTATACACACACTGCCGGTACTTAGCGACGGAGCAGAAACCTGGAGACTTACAAAGAGGGTCAGGCTTAAATTGAGGACGACGCAGCAAACAATCGAAAGTAAAATGGTAGGTGTAACCTTAAGAGACGAGATGAGAGCAGAGTGGATTAGGGAACAAACGGGGGTTAAGGATATCACAGCTGAAATCAAGAAGAAGAAATGGACATGGGCCGGGCATGTAGCGCGTAGACAGGATAACCGCTGGTCATCAAGGGTAACTAACTGGATTCCCAGAGAAGGCAAGCGGGTTAGGGGGAGACAGAAGGTTAGGTGGGCAGATGAGATTAAGAAGTTTGCGGGTATAAATTGGCAGCAACAAGCACAGGACCGGGTTAACTGGCGGAACATGGGAGAGGCCTTTGTCCTGCAGTGGACGTAGTCAGGCTGATGATGATGATGATGACGATGATGACGATGATGATACACACACGTATAATTGTGGCTGCAATAAGATGGCCGTGGTCTGGCTTCACTTTTCGAACAAATATTTCCACTCCAGAAGTTTTTCAGCAGCTTGCGCCTTATTGCTCGAACCTTGTCCATTCATACCGCCGTCCTAGCTACGCACCCTCTGGAGCAAATGACAGGGTCATAATGGAAAGTGATGTGCGCGTTCCTCTTCTTGCACGAGAGGGTCCGCTGGGGAAGCGATGCTATAACGCTGACGAAACGCGAGCTCCGACGCGAGACGCAACCGAAGTGACCAGCGTCCATTGGCGCGCCCGTAGTTCGTTCCAAGGCATGTGGCGCTTCCGACAGCCGGGCGAATCCGCCGATTTTTGTGGACTACGGGGGGGGGGAGGTGCTGCAACGAACTTTTGCAATAATAATAATAATAATAATAATAATAATAATAATAATAATAATAATAATAATAATAATAATAATAATAATAATAATAATAATAATAATAATAATAATACATGACATGAAAAATGTGAAAATCCTGACGCGTACGACATCATGCCTTTCAGACACGTGTGGCACATATACCCTTATATCACTGCCCGCGCTACGCGGGGATGCGCCACAGGTGTTCAACAATTATATCATAATCCCTAAATAGCTACACAAGTATTCAATGGAATACAGGAACGGCGAGAGCAGACATTGGTAGTTTAAATGCGAGAGCTTGAAAAAAGAACATCGGCAAGGTCGACCCGATAAGTGCAAAGAATAAATGTCATGGTCCCAGCAAAAATAAACAGGGAATCGGCAGCAATCGGCAAATGATAACTATGCAGAGGGCGAAAGCGCATAAATTGAAGGCGTAAATGAAGCTTTGACACACACCAGCGCTGTGACAGCGTGTCAAGCGTCTCGTCTACCTCCGTCTTATGAGCTTCCGCCTTGTATCATGCCAAAACCAACAAGTTCGAACAGCTAACCTCAAGAGGAGTGAGCGGCAAGCTGGAAGAGCCTTAGTAGGAGCAGGATTGGATGTGCACAGGCGACAACTGCATCGCGTCCGCTGCTCCATCATGAGGAGACAACGGTGACAGTTCGCGCTCGACATTCTTCGAGGACATCCTTAGTGTTTTGAGCAGCGCGCTGCACGCGTCCAGCTGTGACAATAGTTAGTTGGCACTTGTCCTGCGTTAGTTATTTTCATTGGCTGTTTTTTTAGGGGCGAAGTTCCTGATAGCGGCACCCATTAGTCCCTCGTAGCCGTTGTAGTAGTGTGTAACAAGCATAAGATTTTGACTTCCAAGGTGGTGCCGGTGAAAGATTTCTTCTGTGCGTTGTTGAACAATAAAAAATAGTGCTCAATGTACATACTAATGGCTGCTAATGGGGAATGAGAGACGGGAGCATTCGGCTTTAAGTTAACGCGCACGCTGCGATCCCCATTAGCAGCCAATGGCATGTACATTGAGCGCTATCTGATAAGAAAGGGTTGCTACGTTATACTCGCTGGGTGTAACCGCCTAAATTTTAGAAAGGTTTAGCGAGCGTTGAGCCGCAGCGCCACGAATACAATGAACTAGTATATAACATGAATGAACTCGAGGTGGTTAAAGGTGGGAAGTAGATACGAAGCGCAAGCCGTAAGAAAGTAAAAGCCGATATCTCGTGTCTCTCATTTCCCATTAGGGGCCATTGGCATGTACATTGAGCACTATCTCAAAGCAAAAGGTTGCTACGTTATACTCGCTGGGCACAACATCCTTGGTTTTAGAAAGGTTTAGCGAGCGTTGGGCCGCATAGCCATGAATACAGTGAACTAGTATATACCATGAACTCGAGGTGGTTAAAGGTGGGAAGTAAAACCGAAGCGCAAGCCGTAAGAAAGTGTGCATGTGCCACCTCCCGTTTAGTCCGTCAAATGTCCGCTGGATGGCGGTGTTTCTATATGGAGAATATATGATGAAAAGATGCGAGATGGTGGTACTTGGAGTGCTGAATAGATGGACGAACGGACACATAGACAGATGCATGGTTGGACGCATGAACGGACGCAGGGGCGGCTGCATGGATGAACGCAGGGACGGACGCACGAACAGACGCACGCACGGACGGTTGGACGGACGGACGCATGGATGGTCACACAGACGGACGCATGGATGGACGGAAGCAAGAACGAATGGACGGACGAATGCTTCGCCCCACTCTCCTTCATTCACTCCGTGGATATGCTGCCATTTTTTTTTCAGCAGTGCACTGCTATCTCGGATTGGATTGGATAAACTTTTATTTGGTCCTCCAAAACACAGATCACTGTGTTGCGGGCAGCTCCCACGTGGGGACTGAGATGCCAAGCTCCTCAGCCGCCTCGCGGACTTGGTGGACAGCCCAGAGCTGATCTGCCAAGGACGAGCTGCGGATTGCCACCTCCCATCTGGCAGAGGTGATGTGCGATAAATGAGCGAATTGGGTGCACTGCCAGAGCATGTGTTCTAATGAAGCTATTTCCCCACAATGTGGACAAAGATTACTTGGGTATGGGTCAGGGTACATGATGTGTAACATTTTCAAAGTAGGGTACATCGGCGTTTGCAAAAGCCTTAATGCAAGTGCTTGGGGCCGGGTTAGATTTTTGTGAGGTGGAGGGAAAATCCTTCTAGACAGGTAGAAATGTTTAGTGAGCTCGTTATATGTTGTAAGAATTTCCCGGTTATCCCCTTCACCGGTAGAACGCATCCCCGGGGAGGCGCGGTTGGAGAGTTCTCGCACCGCCTCGTATGCTGCTTCATTGAGATTGGGAGGGGAATCGTTGATTTGCCCAAGGTGAGCTGGGAACCAACTCAGAAGATGATGCGTTATGTTCTTGCCTTGCAGTATTCTCAGCGTTTGTTCAGAGACCGTCCCCTTGGCGAACGCCCGTAGTGCTGCCATGGAATCACTGTAGACGACTTCAATGTTATCCATCTTGAGTGCTAAGGCGATGGCCACCTGTTCCGCAATGATTGGGTCTTTCGTCCTGACCGTCACTGAGTTGACGACATGGTGAGCCCCATCGACCACCACTGCCACAAACGCTTTCCCGTTGGCGTAGGAAGCCGCGTCATTGACAAATACGACCCCTCGTTCCTCATTTGAGACTTGACGGAGTATAGTCCTAGCCCTCGCTACTCTTCTTCCGACGTTGTGTTCTGGATGCATGTTTCTTGGTATAGGAGACACAGTGATATTCTCCCTGATGTTGTCGGGGAAATCATTGTAATTGCGTCTGATTGCCATTGGGTGTTGGCCCAGCTCCTGCAGGATCATTCTCCCCGACCTTGTTGTAGATAGCCTTACAAACTGTGCTCTCTCTTGGGCTTCTGCTATTTCTTCGAGCGTGTTGTGAATGTCAAGCTCAAGCAGACGCTCGGTGCTGGTATGTATGGGTAGGCCCAGGACCTTCTTAATAACTTTTCTAAGGAGCACATTTAGTGTCTCGGACTCTGCTCTTGACCAGTTGTGCATTGCTGCCTCGTACGTGAAGTGGCTTAGAACAAACGCATGCATCAACCTGATGAGGTTGTCTTCCTTGATCCCATTTCTTTTGTTGGCCACTCTGCGTATGAGGTGCACCGCACTGTCTGTTTCCCAAGTTAACTTGGCTATAGAATTGCTGTTGGCGCCGCTAGACTCTATCAGCATGCCCAGGACTTTGATGGAGTCGACCCTCTGGATGGCATCCCCTTGACTGCTATCTTAAAGATGCTTGTCGTTCTTCGAGTTACGCTCCAATATGAATGAATGCGTGGTTAGTTGAAAAAGAAGAAGACACCATTTTCTGGAGCCTTATGCCTAGTTCACACTGAAACATCCGCTTTCTACACCGACCGAAATTCCCCTGCCGCCGAAGCGCAGCGTCGTTCGCACTGGATGCGCACCGTGCCGCCGAATATGCCATCTACTACGGGGCGAACTCGGGATGGATGCGCTGTCACCCGGTTGTTGTCGCGGCTTGCAAACGCTACTACGCTATCCGGTGGTGTATACTTCGACGATTCTCGTACGCAAGAAGCAAGAAAAGACAGTAGTTCTTACTTTGCTGGCAAGTGGCTGTCTTGCAATGCACGAAGAGCAGAAAAACCACCGACGCCAGCAGCGTTGGTGGGTTTGTTTTGCTCTGCAAGACCGCAACAAGCTCGGTAACGCTTTTTTTTTCTTTCTTTATTGAAACAAGCTCGGTCACGCCAACAGCAAGCTTGGTCACTTCTTTCACGAAATACGGAGGCAAAGGAGGCACAGAGTAGGTTAAACTTCCGTTGGTGTCAACATTCAGTTACGTGCACTGCGGCATAACAAGTGAGTAGGGCTTGGCCACCATTTTTCAAATTCCTTGACTAGCGCTCCTATTGGCCAGCGGTGACCGATTCGGCGGCAGACGCCGAAAAAATCGGTCCGAGAGCGATCGGCGCGGAGAGGGCCGTTTCGGCGGATCTCGCCGCCGCCGAACCGCATCTGGAGCACTTTCGGCGGCCGGAATGCCCAGTGTGAACGCGGCCTCAGGGGAATTTCGGTCGCTGTAGAAAGCGGATGTTTCAGTGTGAACTAGGCATGAACGCGGCCTTAGCGGGAGCACAGCTCAACCGCTTGTAGGTGATGGGAGAAGTGGGATGAAAAGAACCATAGAAATGTAAGAATATAGAAGAAGGAGCACCCGCCGTACAGGAGTGACAGAAAGAAGGAGAGAGGAAAGATGGGGGATACGAAAGAAGGATGCGAAGAAGGTACGGGGAACCTACTCGGCCTTAGCTGCACGGCACCAGGATGTCGCGGTAGGCGGACCAATCGGCGAGAGCAACGCTGGCGTCGGAGATTGCGGGCGGCAAAACAGTTCGGCACGGAATCCAGCCAGCGAGTCCCCATCAGTCGCTATCGCATTTGTTGCTTCAGCCTTGCGGCAGAACTGTTAACTTTTTTAAAAAAAAGAAAGAAGAAAACACCTTCTTGCACATCACGAGCAAGCTCTTCTCCACACATCTGCTTCCTGCGCGTAGCGCGGGACTATCGAACCCAGTCGTAACTTCTGCTTTTCGTTTGTTTTTGTTTTTTGCGCAAACGCAAACAAACCAACTTTGAAAAATAAACACAAGAATAAAAGGTTGACTTGCGAGATGGCGGTCAAACAGGCTAGAGTTTTTTTGCTTATTTGTTTTGACGACGAAAATAAAAAGCTTGATTTTTATGACCCGATCAACCGTTCCTGCCTTTGCGGTCATTGGGGAACTAGTCAAGTGCGCCAACTGTACCTATAGTGTTTGAGTTAAAAATCTTGGCGTCAACGCGGGTATTCACTATGTGGTCGTGCGTATATTTTCCCTGGTCTTCGGAACGGGATGGTTGTAGGCTCTCCCATAGTCGAGTACTAAATACTTGAAATCGTTAACCACTTTTTCTAAATACATTCGCCTAAGGTTTTAGCGGGACGGCTCAGTGCTCTCCCATAGTTGAGTACGAAGTACTCGAAATTAAATAAAATTCTTTCTGAACATACAAATCGCTGTACATAACAGCTTGCGCTGTACATACGCATGATTATCATGGTATATTTTTTTATGGACACATAAGTTATGTAACACACATCTGGTAATAAGATTCTCTTAAACGAGGTGACATGGTCTCATAAAGTATGAGGCCCACGGGACGGCTATATGCTCTCCCCGTCGAGAAACACACTATAAAAAGAGTGGTCACTGGAGCTTTTTCACGGCCCAGCAAGACAGGTTCTGACCAACCGCTAAATGGCGCACCCATTCTCGCTTTTACTCTTCTTTAAGGTATGTAAATAGCCAGCTCAAGAGGACAATAAATACCCAAGTTTGGCATCAATTTTTTTTTGCAAAGAAAAATGTTTATTAATTTTCCAGTTTCCTTATATGCTTCTACATCACGTGCCACTCAGGTCATTTAATGCCTTAAAACAGAAAACAGTCAATTATGACAAGAAAGTGTTGTCCTTCTGCATTTGTTTTGCACAGAGGCACATTCATGTCGTTTAGATGTACTGTACATGTATTCCCTTTGAGGAAGCATGTGCGTGTAGCGTAGTGGTAAAGACACTCGCTATCGGAGCATGAGGGCACGGGTTCAAATCCCAGCGTCGGAAAGAAAACATTTTGTTGTTTTATTTATGCTGAAGACATTATCGGGTCTGACCAACCAAACGTGGCGCTGAAAGCAGCGCCCTAGCTGGGCCGCAGGGCCCTACGGGAGCGTCCGCTCTTTATGTAAGTATGTTTCTCTATGCTCTCCCTTAGTAAAGTACTAAGCGCTCTAAATCGTTAACGACTTCTTCTAGACCATATCTGCATGCTAGAAGCATACAGATGTACGAGGTCCGGGTCGCGGCTGGCCAACGTGGAATGCCAGAGAACTTTAGCGTCTCGTGCAGCAGTTGACATTGACTGACATACACGAAAGTGTAAATGGCAGAATTTAAATTGAAAGATAGTTGTTTCTGACAAAGTAACACATAGAAACGAGAATTGGTGACTTAATATAAAATGAAATTTGCCTTGCATTCAAGGGTTTCTAGAGAAATCTGGTAACGTAAAGACGCACTTTGAGCAATGTGTGACCCGTAAAGTTGCCATGGTAAACTTATTGGGCGTGGAAAGAATACGCCCCTTTTCGATCGCAGGTTAGCCATGCCCTTGATGCATGTTTAACTGTGCATAAGAATTTGAAAAAAAAAGGACCCTAAATTGTTCACTACTTTTTCTAAACACACCAGCACCAGCACATGTTGCTTTTAGTAATATGGTAGCCGCAGCTGCCATCTTACGGTGGTCACGGCCATAGAGCTTCCCAATATACAGTCGAGGGAGCTCTGGCGCTAGTGTCTAAGGGAGCTGCAACGCACGGCGCTTCAGCGAGCATGGGAATGATGGTAAGTACACAGATTTGTCTGATTTTCGTACTTCTGGCCTGCTTCTGGCTCCGTGTGTGTTCGTGTGGCTTGAAGTTGTTTTCTCACGAAACAAAAATCAGCAAATGCTCAGCGGTTGTGCTTCACCCCCTTATTTTTTTAGGCTTACCTTTTCAAATCGGGTCACGAAGTTCAAGAGTTCGTTCTTTTCTATGAAACAAAACCGAAAGACGGTATTAAAGGAAGCCACAAGTGCCACTCGCCGCCCGCAAGTATTAAGACAAGGCAAATCTGCGTAGTGCACATCATTCCCAAGGTCACTGAACGATCGCAGCGCTAGAGTCCCCTCTAGTTACTTTTAGAAAACTCTATGGGCACGGCTTCCCTCCAGGGCAATACTTTCCACCCCAGCAATTTTTTTTAAAACCTCCTCGGTCTCATTGCCTACGTTCACGACACTGGGCATAATGTCGTTATCACAGCCACCATTGTACATTAGCGACCGCCACCCGGTAGTATACTCCCACTCCACCTTCTTGCGGGGACGCCGACGATTCCGAGACCATGGCGTCTCGATTGCCGCGTTCTCCAAGACTTTCAGTCCCCAGAAAAATTCCCCCCAATGATCGTTACGTGCATCACTCGTCGGCGCGGATATAGCTGATTGGGATTGTCTCAAAGAGCAATGGCATTACCATTGCAGTGCGTCGGGCAGGGGACTGTTATGCCTGAGAGTCGACAGCGAACGTCCGTGCGTCTGAGAAAGGCAATCTGTGTCAAGGCCAGCCCGCTTGACGCGAACAACTCAACGGCGTCAACAGGCGGACGGCGCCTTTCTGGCGTGCACGTGCAGTGAGTCACCCCAGCAAGCGAGCCCGTCGAGTAAACAACGGGCGTCTTCATGTCTGGGGTTCTGACGCAATGCTTGCGACGTCACTCGTCCTTGGGTGCAGCCACCTGCAACGCAGCCTCTCCATATTCGGTGAGAAAGAATGACGCGGCCCAGCGGCGACCCCATTGGAGGAGTCTCCCCTGACGACCAGCGGCGCTTCTGGTTGGACATTTGGGTTGGACCCGGTGCATATAAAAGAAGCCCTGCGGCGCGTCGTGAGCGCGGCCCTAGGTGAAAGGAGACCCCTTCGACAGGAGACCCATTTGAGAGTAGAGCTATGTGTTAGAGAGAAGAGCTCGGCTCTCCGAGTCTTTGTCGGCCCCAGTGCCGAATTTGTAACGCCTCTGTATATATGCTGTACATAAACCTTGTTTAAACTCACCGTCGTCTCGTCCGCTCGTCTATCAGCTTTGCGCAGAAGCAGTCGCGAGCTGAGAAACCTACGCTACCAAACGGCAGGTGACCTTTCCGGCAGGGTTCGAAGCAGTGGCGCCTTCGGGACCGTGTTGGCGTCGCCGTCTTTTGAAACAGTGGTTGCAGCGGAGAGATTCGAGGCGCCCTTCGTAACGTCGTCGGAGCCGCGCGTCGCAACAGTGGTGGCAGCCGGTGAGATTCGCAACAGGACTTCACGCGTGTGTTTATGGAAGCTTCAGTTGTAGTTAAAAAATGGCAGCATATCCGCGGAGTGAATGATGGAGAGTGGGGCGAAGCATCCGTCCGTCCATGCGTTCTTGCTTCCGTCCGTACATGCGTCCGTCTGTGTGACCGTCCATGTGTCCATCCGCCCGTCCGTGCATGCATGTGTTCGTGCATCCGCACGTCCATCCGTGCGTCCGTCTTTGCGTTCGTCCATGCATCCGCCCTTGCGTCCGTCCATGCGTCCATCCGTCCGTACAGCCATCTGCGCGTCCGTCCATGCATCTGTTTGTGTGTCCATTCGTCCATCTATTCAACACTCCACCATCTCGCATCTTTTCATCATATATTCCCCACATAGAAGCACCGCCATTCAGCAGGTATTCCAAGGACTAAACGAGACGTGGCACACGCACACTTTCTTACGGCTTGCGCTTCGTGTCTACTTCCCACCTTTAACCACCTCGAGTTTATGGTGTATACTAGTTCACTGTATTCATGGCATCCCCGGAACTGCACGGTTCTCCTGCACGGAAGGAGGCGCTGGAAGGGGGGAGACAGTTAGTTCGTCGGAACAGCGCTCGATCTCGTGAGACGTGCTCCCGAACGAGGAAAATGTCTGTGGCATAACACCACCGTGACCCGAACCCATCCCCCGTTGTACATTAATGGCAAGATGAGCTCGTTGAGCGATTCCAACGTACAATGCGTGCTTCATCACTCGCAGCTAGCTTGGCGTTGTAGACGTGCACCGTGTGCGCACCCTGAGGTGCTCAAGTATGCACGCAGAGCTCTGCTTCATCCGCCAGGCTCGCCTGCCCACTCGTTAAACCCTACCGCACCAGCCAGGGGTGTACACGCGACTTCCAGGTGTTCACCCAACACTTTCAGTCAATGGTTCAATCTGTTAGTGTCAGTTATCCAGGACCTGTTTCTTTGCATCCCCTGTTGAAATATTTACCACATCATTCCAACATGTCATATGACGTCCTGCTATCACCACCATCCGACGACGAAATAACGGGTACATTGGACGCAATGAAGGGTTCGGCCCCCGGGCCTGACGGACTCGCTGCAGAGTTTCATGTGAAGTTCTGGCCTATCATCGGTCCATTTATGTCACCCGTCATTCGTAAGCGTTTCAGAGATCTTACCCTGTCAAACTCTTTTTACGGAGGCCGTATTACATTAGTCCCCAAGAAAAAACCCAATGTCCACGCGAATAGAAGATTGGCACCCTATTACCCTGCTTAATGTAGATTACAAGCTCTTAACCAACATCCTGGTGCGTCGAATCAGCCCGTATCTTACACCACTTATCGCTCACCACCAGGTTTGTTCAGTTCCAGGCCAGACCTCAGTTTTAGCGATTTGCGTTACAAAGAAGAACGGCGACAGTGCTGGTTATACGGGCTGCTACGAACGTCTTCAGTAAGCGAATTACACGCGTTCTCCACGGGCGGTCACACGAGAAAGTGTGATAATGCAGGCCTCCTGTTGCTGTTTTGAGTAGCCTTAACGGAGAACCGACTTGCCATTTCCGAGTGGTGCCCCGTCCTCGGACTTTTGCGACCGTATCCATCTGTCCTATCTTCTCTTTAATTCCGTATGTGGTTGTCCCTGCACCTCGCTCTCCTTCTACTCTCTCTATCTCTATACCTTTTCATTCCTATCTTCTTTATTCCCTTCTCTACCCCCCTCCCTCGTGAGCTACTCTTGAGGTGTCCTCCCCCTGAGAGACAGTTACGGGGCTCACTTTTCTCTCCTTCTTATTTAAGAACCACCTCCCCCCTTAACGGAGAACCGTGGTAGCTTTGAGTATGAAGCTCAACAAAGCCTCTGACGGTGGTGCGCGGTGTTAAGTGCAGTGGGGTGACGCGCGTGATAAACATCGCACAAGCCACGACCACCGATAATCTGAAGTGGTCGCCACAACACAGCATCGCACGCGTAGGCTTTGAAGGCGCTAAGTTCCGGCTTTAACTATCAAATGCTAATATGTACGTCATACAAGTTAAACGTTGGTCGTGACTTCAAAAGCGCCATGCCTGCGCGGAAAGCGCAGCACACTCACAGCGAAAACTAGAAGAGTGGCCTTTCGGAGCCTTTTCAAAACACGCATTTGGTAAAGCACACTTGCTTGATACCCACTTGGTAATAAACTTTTGGGTAGTAGGTCGGCATTCGCTATTCTGTTTGTCGTCATTCTTCTGAGAAGTGTGGTATTCGCTAAACACTTGCGAGAAATTTCGTGCCGATGGTTCATGCAGTGGCTGACGACGATTAGGAATTATGGCTGAAGTGGTTACGCTCCATTGTTAATAGGGGAACAAGAACAAGCTTTTGTAATCGGTTGGAGTATTGGACGGCCCACTGTTTATGGGCGATGACTGGTCGTTGTTTTGCTGTTTTAGAACGCTTTATAAGTCGTATAAACGTGATTTCTTTCCCGACATCAAGCCTGTCTAAGGCGAGTTTGACAAGAACTCACAAGCACCGGCGTACCTCAGTGGTAGATTACTGGGTTGTCATCCAGTGGACCCGGGTTCAATCCCCCCTGTGTCTTTGGTGCTGGGTTTGCCAACAAGTCACAAGCACTGGCGGAGCTCAGTGGCACAATACTGGACTGGCACCCAGCAGGTATAGTTTTTGTTCTAGCTTCCCGTGTTATGGTTACGGACACCGGCGGCGGCGGCGGACATCTGCCCGTGACCCGAGTTGTGCTCCCATAACAGCTTTCGCTATAATCGGGTTTTTCTTGCTGTTTGTCTCCGCCATTGCCGGAGCTGTCTCGGAGGCCTTGGTTTTGCCTTTCGTTGTACACTGAGAAAGTGGACACGCATGTATTCCCATTAGCATTATATGCAAATGGAAGGAAACAGTTAAAATAACTGTCTCCAATGCGTAATAAAACATTTCAACGCTCAAGAAGCGAGTGATGCTTGGAGAATGCAACAGCAAAGGCGAAAGTCGCCGGGATCATCTGATGAAGAGAGTTCACTGACGGTAAGATACATTGCTCGCGTATGTATACTTCATTTCTTTGGTATCATGTGCCACCCCAATTTAACCCATTTAGGAGGAGGGAAAGCGCAGGAGAGGAGGAGAAGAGAAAACAGATGGCATTACTTAAATTTTATTCAGAGGCTATGGGTGGTGCCCTTTCTTGCTGGCGCAGGTGGTCGAAGCGTTTTGAGCGATTTCATGTGATTATTGTGATTACTTCTTAATTACTTCTGTTATTTATTCAGTTATACATATACTCATTTATTGGTACTACCGGTCTCACACGAGATCATTGCAAAAGGAACACGCGTTAAAATTACGAACTAGAAGACGTTATAAATTAACAATAACATTGAATAGTGCACATAAAATTGATCAGTACAGCACAATATCTCTACAATAGCGGCCGTAGAAACCCGAAGCAGTTCGAGAAACAGTAAGAATGGAAGTATGTCTCGAGATTACGCCCCATTGCAGATGAATAGACATAAGCGTGAAATGAAATGCAGGCGTTCGCAGCTGACTCGTTTACGAACAGTGTTACAATATACGCTAGCGTACGCGTTAAAAATAAAAACAAGACGAATTTGATGCTAGAGTTATGCAGATGCGTTGGGAAAAAGAACAACAACAACAAAAAATCACAGCATATTCACGGAGTGAATGATGATGAGTGGGGCAAAGCGTCCGTCAGCCCGTCCGTGCTTCCGTCCATCAGTTCGTTCTTGCTTCCGTCCAACCGCGCGACCATTCGTGCGTACATCCATGCGTCCGTCCGTCTGTCTGTGCGTCCGTCCGTTCGTGCGTCCATCCACTCCACGCGTCCATTCATTCATCCACCCGTCTGCTAGCCTGTCGGTCCACTCATCCATGCGTCCGTCCGTGCGTCCAGCTAGTGAACTGCCATCTCCTACCTGCCATCTCCTACCTCGTACTGCCATCTCCTACCTCGCATCCTTTGTGGCACATACCCGCTCTATAACGGGTATGCGCCACTGGAGGATACATACACAAATGGAGGATAGACAGACCTACACCCTAAGAAGCTTCGCCCCTAAAAAAAAAAATTCGGCAGATCCCACGTACCTGGGAATCAGCGTTATGCGAAGCATGCGGAGGGAAGGTGACGAGGTTGCATTTTTTTTTATTCAGCAACACGTCATGAAATGACGCTTAATATATGCACAAATGTTGCACGCACAGACGCCCCGCCGTGGTGGTCTAGTGACTAAGGTACTAAGCTGCTGACCCGCATGTCGCGGGATCGAATCCCGGCTGCGGCTGCTGCATTTTCGATGAAGGCGAAAATGCTGTAGGCCCGTGTGCTCTGATTTGGGTGCACGTTAAAAAACCCCAGGTGGTCGAAATTTCCGGAGCCCTTCACTACGGCGTCTCTCATAATCATATGGTGGTGTTGGGACATTAAACCCCACATATCTATCTATATATCTGCACGCACAGACATATGTTGATGATGTTTACAAAGCCAGTTGTTTGCACTTCCACAACGAAGTAAACTGTAACATGCGTATCAGCAACACCGGAAGCTGATATCAAGCGCTGGTGGTCACTAACATGCTGGCCCTGGACACTGCTACATAAATCAACTTCAGCGCATGGCTCCTAACCACATATTTTTTTTTAACACTGACATTTATTTTATGCCTTCATTGGGTCGACGCAACCGATGTCGAGTATTACTTAACGCTCACGCGTTTAAATTGCCCATGTGTGTCCTCATCGTTCCTGGATAGACATTAAGTGTCAATCACCTGTGGCACATACCCGCATACCAGCGGCACATACCCACCCGCTGGTATATGTGTTACTGTCTGGCGGGAAGTGTTTGACGACGTGCGCGACGGTATTGTAACATTATTCATGTCTTTGCCAGCGCGTCATATTCGTCAAACCATCTTATCCTCCCATGCTAATTGTCCTTCACGCCAAAAAAAAGGGGGGGGGGACCACAAGAGCACCTGAACGTAAGTGGCTAGATAGATAGATAGATAGATAGATAGATAGATAGATAGATAGATAGATAGATAGATAGATAGATAGATACGCTCAAAGTCGCCAAAGTTCATTAAGAAATGCTTCGCTTTTAAGAGAGAGAGAAGAAAAAAGAGCGTTCTTATAGTATTCCAGACCTTGTTGGTTCATTTTAAACCAGTTTTGAGCACTGCTAGCCTTGTCAGTCTTGTACTGAGCGCTTTACTAGAGCATGCTAACCTTCCTTCCTTCCTTCCTTCCTTCCTTCCTTCCCTTCTTCCTTCCTTCCTTCTTTCCTTCCTTCCTTCCTTCCTTCCTTCCTTTCTTCCTTCCTTCCTTCCTTCCTTCCCTTCTTCCTTCCTTCCTTCTTTCCTTCCTTCCTTCCTTCCTTCCTTCCTTCCTTCCTTCCTTCCTTCCTTCCTTCCTTCCTTCCTTCCTTCCTCCGCCTCCTCCTCCTAAGTGAGAGCGTGGTGAGACGCACGAACGAACGACAAGCCGGCGACACTGAAGTGCTCTGCACTCGATATTCATGAACTCAGAAAATTTTTACCCAGCTTACTTGAATGTAACGAATTCATATTGCCCCAGAGATCATCTAGCATATAAAGAGGTGAGGTTAGGTTAGGTCAGGGTTTCCATCTTCATCGAAGTGCGACCGCAGCGAGCAGGATCAAAACCGTGGTATCCCGTTCAGCAGCTGAGCCCCGTAATTACTGCACCACCGTCGGCTTCGGTGGACCAGTGGCTAGGGCGCTCAACAGCTGACGCCAGGGTTAGGGGTTCGAATCCTGCCGCGGTGGTCTCATTTTGGTGGAGGCAAAACAGTAGAGGCCCATGTACTGTGCCATGTCAGCGCACGTTATAGAACACCCGATGGCCGAAATTGCCGGAGCCCTCCACTACGGCGTCTCTCATATAATCATATCGTGCTTTTGGGACGTTAAACCCCGGCTATTGTCATATTACAGCACCACCACGACGACTCTGTCCATGGATGTATGCGACAAGCGACCGTTGTATTTACGCGCAGGATCGGAGGAGGATAAGTAATTACATTCGAATAAACGCGGTATACCCGTCTGCTCCAAACGCATCGCGGCCAGAAGTTAACAGCTGCGCGGATACGTGCTCCACGGCTGCACGCGTTCTTTTCACACGGGTCTAGATCGTAACGCGGTTCCTGCGGAATGCATAAGCATTTCCGCCACTGTCACGTGGGCGGACACCACCCGATGCCAGACCCTTCCTGAATGACCACCTGGCGCCGCACAGCGTTCCCTCCGAGGAATGCCACCTACGGGCCTCCGTCGGCTTCGCATAGCGTATAATAAGTTCGTGCACACTTTACGCCACCCCTGCCTACGCACGAAGTGGCCTACACTCCGTTTCATACATCCTATCCGATGGAAGAACGATTGATTGTGGGGCTTAACGTCCCAAAACAAGCATATGATTGAGAGACGCCGTTGTGGAGGGCTCCGGAAATTTCGACCACCTGGGGTTCTTTAACGTGCACCCGAATCTGAGCACGCGGGCCTACCGCATTTTCACCTCCATCGAAAATGAAGCCGCCGAAGCCGGGATTTGATCCCGCGACCTGCGGGTCAGCAGCTGAGTACCCTTAGCCACTAGACCACCGCGGTGGGGCTCCGATGGAATATAGGCGTACATTTAACAGTAGGCGCGTTCACACCGAAAAATACTTCAAAAATTTCTACCGCCTGTAATGAATTGGTAGATGCAAAATGAAAATCCTGAGGTACACGACTTTTTAGTACTTTTTTTCTGTACTGAATTGTCTATATTCTCTATATGTACTCAATATTGAAAAAAATTCAAAGTTCCGCGCACCGCTGGAGTGGCCACAGGCTGCTCCTGCGTTGAGACAGTAAGGTTAAGGTCGACAACCATGCGATATTTTTTCAAGGCGCAAGCCTCAGATGTGTCAACAAACGCAAAAACTCATCTTCAGCGGCGTCAGCACGAGTGAGGCAAAAAAAAAAAAAAGTCATCACGTGATGACGCTACCACAGGACGTCATCCTGAAGTCACATCATTGATTTAATATCACGTCACGTAATGATATTATTACGATGTCATTTCACATGACGTCGTATGAAGACGTCATCGCACGTCATCATCCCTTCTTGAAAGGTGCAGGAGACATGAATTTTTTTTTCAAATTAACTGTAGAGAACTCTGGCGCTGCGATCGTTCAGCCACATCGCGAATGGTGGGTAGAACAAAAATTTTCCAAGTCTTGATACTTGCGGCTTCGAACGCACATATGAATTTGTTCATTGCTGTGTTTGGTTTTGTTTCGACTAAAAGAAGAGACAATTGTGAACTTATTCACGTCAATTGAATTGGTGAGCCTAAAAGGGTAATGCGGCCCCGCCGCGGTGGTCTAGTGGCTAAGGTACTCGGCTGCTGACCCGCAGGTGACGGGCTCGAATCCCGGCTGCATTTCCGATGGAGGCGGAAATGTTGTAGGCCCGTGTGCTCAGATTTGGGTGCACGTTAAAGAACCCCAGGTGGTCGAAATTTCCGGAGCCCTCCACTACGGCGTCTCTCATAATCAAATGGTGGTTTGGGGACGATAAACCCCACATATCAATCAATAAAAGGGTAATGTGGTGAAAACCAAATTCATCTGGCGGCAAAGAGGATTCAGGCGAGTGAATGAAACGCCGAACTATGGACCATTTAATGACAGTGTGAAAAATGATTAGTAAAAAAAAAAAAAGAAAACCCTTTCTACGCATGCGTGAACAGTACGCAATTTAGCAGTGAGTCTGCGGCTGGTTTCAGGCTTACGGGACGGCTTCGTGCTCTCCCATAGTAGAGTACCTCGTGCTCTAAATCGTTAACAACTATTTCTAAACACACAGCCAACACATGACGTCCAGCGACACGGCCAAGACAACATGTCATCGAGAAAGCGCATTTCTGTCAAATGCAAACGAATAGTTATAGCTTAGTTTTTCTTCGTACTAAGTTACAGTTTATCCGCATCATTTAGCTCGTCTTTGTTTCGCTAGCGTGACCTTCATCCGGAATAAGTTGCGGCAGCACGCAGCCAGAGTAAATCACGGAGGCCACTTTTACAACAGCACTTTTGGGTCACGCTGGCCAGAGATATCTTTGCAGTGTGGTCCTGTTTTTTTTTTATTTACGGAGAGGAGAATTTTCTTCTTTCTGGGCTGTTGCACGAGAGTACAAAAGCCGACGTCACAGCCTCGGTAGTGCATTTCTTGGTGGGTAAAGCGCATAAACAACAGCTCAGAAAGGACCATGGCAGTGCCCAGGGAGCGTTGAGTGGAAAAGGTCTATACTATAGAACCAAGAGTACAACTTAGAAGTGTGGCAGCTTGGGCTAGTTGGTATGGCATGACGATAGTACAACACTTGCTGCTGCTACTATCGAAATTTTGAAAGCGTCTCGTCACAGTAAACGATGCGTAATTACGGAAGGAAACACTCGCTTGCTGTAGTCTATTTTTTTAAAGTACACTAATATCGAACTAAACGGCAGCAGCTGCCAAGAGAGTAACTCGCCATGACTCCGGCATGCTACTATCATGCGACACAGAAATAATAACTCGGGGTAAAAATAATAAACGCACGCCAGACGACGAGTAGGGACGCAGAAAGTGGCAATTGGATTGGATAAATTTTCATTTTGGTCCTCCGAAACACAGATCACTGTGTTGCGGGCAGCTCCCACGTGGGGACTGAGATGCCAAGCTCCTCAGCCGCCTCGCGGGCTTGGTGGACAGCCCAGAGCTGATCTGCCAAGGACGAGCTGCGGATTGCCGCCTCCCATCTGGCAGAGGTGATGTTCGATATATGAGCGAATTTGGTGCACTGCCAGAGAATGTGTTCCAATGAAACTATTTCCCCACAATGTGGACAAAGATTACTTGGGCATAGGTCAGGGTACATGATGTGTAACATTTTCAAAGTAGGGTACATCCGCGTTTGCAAAAGCCTTAATGTAAGTGCTTGGGGCCGGGGTAGATTTTTGTGAGGTGGAGGGAAAATCCTTCTAGACAGGTAAAAATGTTTAGTGAGCTCGTTATATGTTGTAAGAATTTCCCGGTTATCCCCTTCACCGGTAGAACGCATCCCCGGGAAGGCGCGGTTGGAGAGTTCTCGCGCCGCCTTGTGTGCTGCTTCAATGAGATTGGGAGGGGAATCGTTGATTTGCCAAAGGTGAGCTGGGAACCAACTCAGAAGATGATGCGTTATGTTCTTTCCTAGCAGTATTCTCGGGGTTTGTTCATAGAACGTCCCCTTGGCGAACGCCCGTAGTGCTGCCAGGGAATCACTTCACGAACAATGACTTGATCGGCGTGCCCGTATGACGACACGGTCGAACGTCGCAAACTCGTTTATGGCGTAATTTCTGTTACCACGGCTTCATCCCGTGTGAGGCCCACAGGACGGTTTTATTCTCTCCCATGGTAGAGTACAAAGTGCTGCCAGTAATATAGTAACACTTTTTTTCTAAACACACCATTTCCTACACGTATACCCTAATAGAACTCTGGAGCAAGTGTTTGTTCATGGCAGCTGCAACGCACGGCGCTTTGGCGAGCTTGGGAATGATGGGTACTACACGGATTTGTTTAATCTTCGTTGTGCTGGCTCCGTGTGGCTTCGCGGGGCTTGGTGCTGCCTCTTCACGAAACGGCAATCAGCAATTGTTTAGTAGTTGCACTTCAGCCTTTTAAGTTTTTGGCTCACCAAATCGAATGGAGCCACGTAGTTCACAAAGGCCCGGTCTCTCGTTCGAAATTAAATCAAAAGACAGCAATAAACCAGACTACGAGTGCGTTCGAAGCCCGCAAGAACTAAGACTAAACAAACCCGTGTAATTTCCATAATTCCCATGGTCGCTGAACGATCGCAGCGCTATAGTCCCGTTTTTATTTATTTATTGATTGATTGATTTATTTATCATAGTACCCACAGCACCCAAGGGCATTACATTTGGGGGGGGGGGGAATAGAAAATTTCAACACTGAATACAGATACTCACACTTCTACAACACAATAATAACGAAATTCATTGTCAACTATACCTCGCGGCACGAGGGAGTAGACAATACAAAGAAGCTTCACAGTACCATCTCGTCCCTACACATCCTCTTGAGTACACTACTCTAGACCCTGAAGTTAATTTAGTTAATTTCACCAGACTCTGTGCCTTCCTAGACAGCTTAAGGCTCTTTCGTAGAACGGTGGTCTAAAGCATTCACTATTTATCTAAACAATTAGCGGTTGTAGGAGATACACTCGATCTAAGACGACGTATAGTGCTCTCCCGTTGTAGTGTATACTTGAAAGTACTCTTCATAGTTAACCACTATTTCTAAATATGCAAGCAATTTGCGAAAAAAAAAACGGAAGAAAGGAGAGTGGACACTGTTGCCTAAAACGACGGAGTTACGCTGCTTGATGTCAGCATTTAGAGGGCAATACGCCCCTCCATGTTTTCAATAATTATATCTGGGGTTTTACGTGCCAAAACCACTATATAGTTATGAGAGACGCCGTAGGACACCGGAAATTTTGACCACCTGGTGCTCTTTGACGTGCGCTGACATATCGCACAGAACACGGGCCTTGACCACAGCAACCGGGCTGAACCCACGACCATCAGATCAGTAGCCGGGCACCCTAATCGCTACTAAGCCACGACTGTCTTCAAGGGAACACGCTTACTTATCTACTTCAGCACTATGCATCTAACTTGCATATGCGGCTGCTGATGTGGCTTTCACTGGCTCGCAGTGCAGCTCTTAATCTATCTTTATCGCATGCGATTGGACCGTTCGATATCTTCGGGCAGGATCGGCATGATTGGCCCGAATCAGGTATGACAGAAGTGCATTATGGCATCGACGCGATGGCAACATTAATAATAATATCTGATATTTAACGGTACCGAAACCACGACATGGAGTCAATGTATATGCTACCTTTATGCAGCAGAGTTTGCGCCCAAGGATGTTTTGAAAATTTTTGTTTGAACCTCGTTTGTTGCGCCACTGTTTTCCGGGCGCCGCTCACCCGGCTTTTCACGATTCCAGCAACGTTATTGGTCGCGCGCCATCACGTTGTCAAAAGTGGTTGACATGCACGGCGGAGAAGCCAACAGTACGCAGCTTACACCGATGCTTCGCAGCGATATGAGCGTGCTGCCACCCTTCGCAAATACCCCGAGTGCGTCCATGACAGACACTGGGCGCGTCTCTCAGGGACGCTGGACGCGTCTAAATGGCGGCGCTGCGCCCTCCTCCTTCAGCGTCTCGGCGCCTGTAAAGGGCCGGCGCATCTAGCGTCGGAGGCTTCCTCGTCCAAGTTCTCAACGTACGTTGTTGATATTTTTTTTTTGGTTTCTTTCTGGCTGCCTTTTGCCTTGCAACAGCCTGGATGCTCCCTGCCCGGCGTTGGTCCTCATAAAAAATAAAAAGAAAGCGAAAAAAAGTCGTAGGCGGCTTGGTAGATAGATAGATAGATAGATAGATAGATAGATAGATAGATAGATAGATAGATAGATAGATAGATAGATAGATAGATAGATAGATAGATAGATAGATAGATAGATAGATAGATAGATAGATAGATAGATAGATAGATAGATAGATAGATACGCTCAAAGTCACCAAAGCTCGCAAAGAAATGCTTCGCATTTAAAAATTCGGCAGATCCCACGTACCCGGGAATCAACGTTATGCGAAGAATGCGCAGGGAAGGTAACCATGTTGCTTTTTTTTTTTTATTGAGCGACATATCATGAAATGACGCTCAACATATGTAGAAATTTTGCCCGCACAGCCATACGTTGAAGAGATGCAGATTTTTATATAACCAGTTGTTTGCACTTGCGCAAAGATGTCAACAGCAACATGCGTACCTAGCAACAGTCTGCCTCTCTTCTTGGCCGCTGCTTGGTAAGAATGGCGTCAATAATTTCTAACAGCGCATTTTGTGTGTGTTACGAAAAAGTGGTTTACGATTTAGAGTAGTACTGTGCTAGAATTTGTTTTGAAAAAAAAATTGCAGTACGTACATGACATAAAGGCTTCATAACATTCCAGTATTAAGGCACATACACTTCGGCACATTTATGTATCGCGACCAACGTCACTACGTTGCAATGAAGACATCATTACTGTGTGTTTAGAAAAAGTGGGTAACGATTTAGAGTACTAGGTACTCTACTATGGGAGAGCGTAAAGCCGTCCCGTAACGTACTACATTTCATTCGTCATTTAAGTCTCTAACATTTGTCACACTGTGCTGTTTGGCGCAGAAATCTTTTTGAGAAGCGACGCTCCTTATAGACCAGCCTTGTCGTCATCCCCGCCGTCACGCTACGCAAAACAGAAACCGAAACTGAACACCTGCACAGCGAAAAACGAACACATCTGTGTGAACAAAAACGACCTTTAGTGTACATCATTCAAGTACAGCACAGTACATGATTAGCTGCGCCATCCATGCGTGCCTCCATCTGACCGTGCGTCCTTTAAACTAGTCGACGTCTTCAACGTATAACATTATGGACCTGCAGCTTCTCCAACTCCTATGAACTACATCGAAGGTGTGCATCGTACATATGTCTGTGTGCGCTAGGCGTTCGCTGGCTCTGAATCAGTGTGGCAGCTTGGGCTAGTTGGTATGACATGATGATAGTTGTAGCGCGAGAACAGAAGGACGACACACAGAGACAAGGACACGAAGGAGACGACTTCTTGTCTCTATATGTCGTCGATCTGTTCTCGC
>NC_051167.1:121239499-121284499 GCF_013339725.1 Rhipicephalus microplus
GAGGCAGACGGCACATTCGACATCTGCTGGGCGCTCACATGACGGCTCTAAAAAAATTTCATACAGAAAGCTTCATGGTTTGACTGCAATTAATTCGTAAATGTATTGGTCTGAAAATGTTTTCAATCAATCAATCAAATCAAATTTTATTTTCGCTTCAGACAATACAGCGCATTATCACTGCGAAAATAGGGGACCAGAGAAAAAAGCTGCGCTTGCGCAGCTTGACTAAGCTCTGGTCACCCGTACAGCAGTTCTAATGAAAGTGGGTCATTTTGAGTGGTGTTTAATCCCCTTCCGAAGTCAAATGAGTCTAACAGTCATTTAGGCCAAGAAATGCACCACCACCGTCATCATCAGCAGCATGACTGTACCCGCTGAAAAGCAGAGGCCTGTTCCATATTTGGCCAATCAGTCCGGTCTTGTGCTTGCTTCGACGACGAGATCCCAGCACACTTCTCTAACCTGCTCCTCTGGTATTCAGCTGTTTGTTTCGACGCGAGCTTACTTTTCTATTGGAAACTTGTCTGCTACTCTTAAGGACCAGCGGTTATCTTGCTCATGCCAAAATCTTTTCTTCTCGATCTCGATTGAGATGTCCTTAACACCTGTTCGTTCTTTGACCAGCATTGCTTTGGTTGATATGTGGAGTTTAACGTCCCAAAACCACCATATGGTTATGTAAGACGCCGTAGTGGAGGACTCCGAAAATTTCGACCGCCTGGGGTTCTCTAACGTGCACCCAATCTGAGCACACGAGCCTACAACGTTCCCGCCTCCATCGGAAATAACCAGATCATTTTTCTAATAAATAAGACAAAGGAGACTAACTGTCGTCTTTAATAACAGAGTATATAGTTACGACATATATTGAAATAAACTCAGATGGAGGAAAAATCACTCTTTCCATCATCGGGATCTGGACACGCTTGTTTCGAATTGATAAGTGGCGAGTTCTTATTTTTGCCCCATCTAAAAGAAATTCAAATGTACTTACTGCTTGCGCCACTGGTGCCATTGGTGGCTTCCGATAGCTCAAAAATAAGTGAACGTTTTTTTTTTTACCGCTTTATTATCAGAAGCATGCACAAGAGGATAACTTGAAAAATTTACGACCGAGGCAAAATTTTATGTCAGCTGTCACCGAATCAGTTAAAAAATTTACGACCGAGGCAAAATTATCTGTCAACTATTCACCGATTCCAAAATTACTACATTCGTAACATAACTGATTACACACCAGCTGCAAATGTGAGTGGAGTAATCGTGAAGGTGGTATATTGTGAAATAAAGCTAACGCATTTTGTGTTGTGCGGCGAAATTAAGTAACTGTTCAGCGTTAGCGTCCGCTCTTGCTGCGACCACTGCATCCCAACACACTTCTCTTCTCTGCTCACCTCGTATAGAGCCGTTCAGTCGCGAGCTTGCTTTTCTCTTGGTCTCTAGGAAATCCTCCTGTATAAACAGCCATTGTTGACAGGCCATCTTCATCATCATCATTTCCCCGCACGTGTTAGGGCTACATCAGCAATCCAGGAAGACGAAGACCAAGCGATCACTTTGACGTCATTGCGTGTTCCACGTCAGGGACGTCCACCCCATCGTGTCATGGCTCCTTCAACGCCGTGGACACTTTCGAAGGCACAGGCCTTCGACGTTGTTGTCCTTGCGGGGACTAGTCCGAAGACCGTCGTCGACGCGACGGCCTCAATAGTTGGGATCTCAGAGGTTTACTGCGTTCAGCCAACGCCTCCTCTAGGAAGATGCCTGAGGAATGGCTCGCGCTCCCAGCGGAGTTGGCCATGCCTTCAGTTTTAAACAAGCTTCGCGCGATGGCGCTCGCGACCGACACTATCATCACGGCGACGACAGGTGTTCTGTGGCGATGAGCGGTACCAGCTAAGCGTTTTTCATCTGCGGCCCATAGGGGCGCGTCAGTCGAGAGTTGTTTGAGACCTGCAACTGTACACCACTGTTTCAGAGGTTATGCAAAGTGTTGCGTTGTGGCACCGTCCGCCAAAGGTGACGCTAGCGACCGAGAACATTTTCAAAATGAAGGAGGGAAAGGGTGTGGCAGCTATTTTTCTTCTCATGCGGCAGGCATCTTCCTAAAGGAGGCGTTGGTTCAGCACATGGGAGGCATGAACTTCCAAGTAACTGTCAAGAGCATGGCTTCCATGAATCCCATGGTCGACGCTGGCTACCTGACCATCAGGGGCGGCGCCAGGGGGGGGGGGGGGCAAGGGTGGGCTGGAGCCCTCCCAAAATTCTCGCCTGCCCCCCCTATGCCCACCCAAGTGCCCGGAAGCATATATTGAAAACCTAGTAGGAGCAGAGCTAGCTTGCCCCCCCGGAGGAACTCACTTTTCGTGGTTGCCCCCCCAGTAAAAACATCCTGGCGCCGCCCCTGCTGACCATCGGTGGCGAGCGTTTTCCTGTCAGCCTGCAGGTAACTAACGTTGCTTGACTGTTCTTCCCAGCGAGTTATTGGAAAATTTAGAAGCCCCGCTGTATGTAGTGGTAGAAGAGTATGCTGGGAAATAAGCACAGCGTATGGAGAACGAGGAACCGCGGCGACGGCGTCCGTAGAGGTTGGTTGGCTTGTGGGCCGCGCTAAATAAACGCGCGCTCGTCAACGTTTCTTTTCCGTACGCGAACCCCCCCCCCCCCCTCTTCCATAAAGGGAAATAACTTCCATAAAAAGAAATGGAACACCGGCATTTTGCGAATATGAGCACAAACGCTGGGAGCGCACGTCTTCAAAAGAGGTTGGCTTATAAACACTATAAGCATGCCCCCCTCCCCCAATTTATTAGGGACGAAGCTTCTTCGGGCCTAGCCTTGTCCGGCGTCCGTCACGTTACAGAAAACCAAAACTGAACACTGGCACAACGAAAGATGAAAACATTCGTGTAAAAAGTAACTTTCTGAGTACATCGATCAATTATAGAAAGAGAACAATACACGATCACCTGCACTGGTCATCCACCCGACCATCCGTGCATCCCGCCGTCCGTCCATCCATCCATCCATTCGTCCATCAGTCCATCCGTCCATCCGTCCGTGAATCCTTTTCAATAGGCAGCGACTTCGACGTAAACATTGTGGACCTTAGGGACTAGCTTCGCTTACTCGTCTTCATTCACTTTGTAAAGATGCGTCGATTTTTTTTTCCTTCCTCCAAAACTTTCCGACATTGCTGGACATGTTAGGGACAGTTGACCGCATACTCCCACGTATTAATGGGCTTGGGCACATAGGAGTTGAGCCAGTTGTTACATATTCACGCTGAGAAACTGCACATGAAGACGCGGGCACTACAGAGAGAAGTCAAGGCGTATGTGGCATCTTGACATCGCTGTTGTGGTCGTGCCTTAACGCCAAGTTTTTTGTTTTTTTTTAGCACGAATAAGGGGCTACAATTTGAGCCACGTTTTAAATGAGTACGTATCTCTATGCGGGCTCTAGGATAAAAAGTTAACAGTAGCTTAAGATGAAAAACGTTTAAGGACACGTTGTGAATTGCAAAGTGTGTTCGGCGAAAGCCTGAGGCCATTCGACTAACTATGCCATGTCTTCTGCGTAGTTGTTTTTGTAACACTTCCTACGCGATGGCGCTATTGATGAGAGAGTGAGGGGGACAGGCCACAGCTGGCACCGTTCCAGTGCGCGGACGGAAGGCGGACGGACGCCGCGAGTATGAGACATTGAAGTGTTCTCACCCTAATAGTATGCAGCCTATAAGCGAGCGAGACACGGTATATCAATCGGAGGACCGAGCTTCATCTCGGTCCCGCGGCGCAGTCCGTTTAGCATAAGGGAGGGCTGCGAGCCTTTAACGTGGTTTTTCGGGATTGCCGTCGAGCAATGCTCGAGGTGTCGGCGGCGGAGAAAAGATTTCCCCGAGGGCCACGTCGCGCGGCGTGGCTTAGCTCAGCGCGGCGCCAATGTGGCTGGCAGTGGCCCGAGGGGAGAGCCCGTATAAGTGAACCAGCGAAAGAGATGAGCCACGAGAAAAAAAAGCAAACAAAAAACATAATTGCGAAGCCAGCATACGCACGAAAGAAGTAAACCGAAAGCACACACGCGAAAACAAAAATGTCTTTACACTGACCCGTTTACTATATATTTTTGTGTGTCTTGTTTCTTCCTACAGAGAGGAAGGCGGTGCACCGTTCGAGACTTATACAGGCCTCAGGAAAGAACGGGGCTGGATAATTGCGAGTGAAGAAAAGGAGTTTCAGAAGAGGCAGTTATGAATGAACGAACGAACTAATTAACGAATAAACACACAGACAAAACACAAACACACACGCGCGCCTCACCACTGTGGCCTGGCGGCTATAGGTGCTCGGCTGCTGACTCGCAGGTCGTGGGATCGAATCCCGGCTGCGGCGGCTGTATTTTCGATGGAGGCGAAAATGCTGTATACGTCCGTGTGCTCAGATGTGGGTGCACGTTAAAGAATTCCAGATGGTCGAAATTTACGGAGCCTTCCACTACGACGTCTCTCATAACCATATGGTGGTTTTGGGACGTTAGACCCCACATATCAATAAAATAAAACACACACGCTCGCGTGCGTGCATGTGTACGTGCCTTGATTACACAGAGCAAGGGCGGTGGAGTTCCACACGCTGCAGTGAATTTACTGTCTGTCTCTCCCTTTTAACGCGATAGCGTCAAAGAGCTCGTGTCGCAGAAAATCCACCACTGGCGTCGGTCCCGTTGGTTGTGAGCGAAAAATCGTCTGTGCGTCTGTGACCAAAAAATCAAATTACCGAGATAGCCACGGGAGGCCGCTACTTGTCCACGCGTGCGCGCTCGATCACATTAAAAAAGCCACGCAATCGAAGAAGAAAAAAGCGCCCAAGATCACGAGGCGTGGAAGTTTTTTTGCCCTGCCACCCGTCCCTGCTTAGCTTCCAGCGCTTTCGTCGGGACGAGAGAAGAGATAATGCAATTGCAACATGTGACATACCTTAGTAACTCCACTCGCACTGGACGGATTCTTAAAAGGTTTGTGGCGTTGAATTCATGAGGCAGTAAGCTCTTCTAGTGAATTCTTTCTATGGTTACTTGAAAAAGTGTTTCAGTGCCCCTTTAACGCATTTTGTTCGACAGGTGTCACGACCAAAACTAGCCGATTCGGCGACAATAGCGCGGGCTGGTCAAATCTACTCTGTGCGTGTTTGTGTGCGTGCGTGTGTATGTAACAAAACATATGAATAAGTATGCACTTAGCGGTTGAAGGGTGCACTAGGGGCCAGATTTCGCTATTGCGTTCAACTCTTGAAGGCGAAGCTTAAGGGACCCCCAGTTTTTCCTTCTCTCTTTTTCATCTTTTTTGTCTCCCTCCCTGATTCCCCAGCGTAGGGTAGCCAACCGGATGTCTTTCTGGCTAACCTCCCTGCCTTCTCCCTTTTGTTGCTTCTTTCGTCGTCGATTGCGGATTGAACGGGACGTCTTAGAAAATAAAACGACATGAAATTAAAGAGAGTAGATATTGTTATGCCAGCGAGTCCTCGTCAAACGTCCGTGCCTCTGAAAAAGGCAATCTGGGTCAAGGCCAGCCCGCAGTCCGCCTGACGCGAACTCAACGGCGTGAACACGCGCGGCGCCTCTCTGGCCCACGTGCATTGAGTCAGCTGCGCACGTGACAGCGAGCCGGCGTCCTCGTGCCTGGTCGTCTGACGCATGGCGCGGCGGCCCCATTGGCGGAACCTGCCCTGACGACCAGCGGCGATTCTGATTGGACTTTTTGGTTGGACCCGGTGCAAATAAAAGAAGCCCTGCGGCGCGTCGCGATTGGCAGTCCTACGAGAGAGGAGTCCCCATGTCGGAGAGCCGACATGTGTGTGAGTCAGTGGTCTTAGGCGAAAGGCTGATCTATGTGTTAGAGAGAAGAGCTCGGCTCTTCGAGTCTCTTTCGGCCCCAGTGCCGAAATTGTAACGCCTCTGTATATATGCTGTACATAAACCTTGTTTAACTCACCGTCGTCTCGTCCGCTCGTCTTATCAGCTCTGCGCAGAAGCAGTTGCGAGCTGATAAACATACGCTACCAAACGGCTGGTGACCTTCCCGGCGGAGTTGAAAGCAGTGGCGCCTTCGGGGCCGTGTTGGCGTCGCCGTCTTTCGCAACAGTGGTGGCTTCGGCGGGATCGGTCCGTCGTTCGCAACAGTGGAGGTCAGCGGTGGGATTTCGGAGGTGGCTTCGCAACAGTGGTTGGCAGCTGCGGGATCGGCCGGCGTCAGCGACATCGATGCGGTGAGTGCCTGATGTTTTCCCCTCAGTTCACCAGACTACTCTAGCTCAGGTTGTAGTAGTTTAGAGAAGGGCTGTGTGAAGCATTGAAGGGAGCTTTGATCGTTTCAAGCCAAGTCGAAGCGCTTTGAAACCAAAGTTAATGCGGAGGGGGTAAACACGGGAGTGTGAAAAAATTGCTTGCGCGTCTTGCTAGTAGGCTTATAGTGGGTACGGCAAGTAGATTCTTAACAGGGGCAAACAGCAAGAGGCTAGTGTGAACGATGGAGAACCTTAAAGTGAAGGAACTCTTCGAAATTTGTGAGGAACTCGGCATTACTTTGGGCCGTGCGAAACGAAAGCAAGCGATCCTTGAGATCATGAAGGATGAGGGAGTGTCGGCTGAGGAAGTCGATGAGGCCTGGGCGGATATCAAAGCACGCCGCGAGGAGGCCGAAATGCGAGAAGTTCGTGAACGTGAGGTAGCAGAGAGACAGGAGCGCCTCGAGTTGAAACGAATAGAATTGGCAATTCTACAGTGTTCGCAGGCGCCTAGCGTAGCTTCTCCGACGATTCAGGTCAGCGGTTTTAGAATTCGGGACCAACTGCCACCGTTCGTAGTAGGCGAGGACATGGCGAAGTATCTCGTCAAGTTTGAACACGTCTGTGAGCGAAATGCTTTGGAGCGGTCTCTTTGGGCGCGGAACCTGCTAGCTCTTCTTCCCGGCGAAGTGTCCGACGCGATAACTTGCTTGTCGAGGGAAGCGTTTGAGAGCTATGACGAGGTTAAGGAAGTGCTCTTGAGACGTTATAAGTTGTCACCCGAGGCTTTCAGGCAAAGGTTCCGGTATGCTAAAAAGGGGAATGAGTCACACGTTGACTTCGCGTTTCGTCTTAAAGCCGATTTGATTGAATGGCTCAAGGGCGAAGGTGTTTATGACGACCGCGATAAAGTGGTGGAATGCGTTGCATTGGAGCAATTCTACCGCTGCATCGAGGAGGATGTCAAACTTTGGCTGCAGGACAAACTTGGTGAAGTACAGTTAAACAAGGCAGCTGAGTTAGCTGAGGAGTATTATACTCGCCGAAAGTTGCATAGCAGGGCAGTGCGCGTTGAAAAGGATGAAAGGAAAGAGGGCTTTTCAAAGAAACCTGATCAACGGAGACCCGATCCGCACCGTAATTTCAAGAAGGACCCGTCTCTTACGAAGGACAGTGTAGGGGAAGGGCAAACAGAAGCGGAGAAATCGAGTGAAGTTTCTACCACACAGGCATTTGAATCGGAAAACAAACGGAAGCCGCTAATCTGCTACAACTGCAAAAAGGAAGGGCACATCGCGAGAAACTGTCAGGAAAAGTTTGCTTTCGCAACGATCCGAGAATCAGAAAAAACATTCGGTTGTTGGAGCCGTATCTCCAAGAAATTAGGGTGAATGAGAAAACGTGCCGAGCACTTAGAGGCTCAGCGGCAACCATGGACGTTGTCCATCCTTCATTGGTGTCTCCGGATGACTTCACAGGAGAATGCGCGTGGATCAGGCAGGTCGCCGAGGAGCAGAGTGTTCGCTTACCAATCGCCACGGTTGTCATTAAAGGCCCGTTCGGTGAGCTTCGCACCGAAGCGGCTGTGTCTGCCGCGCTAAATGATCGTTTTCCTTATCTTTTCTCCAACAACTCAGAGCAGCTTCTCAAAGAGCAGGGCAAATCGTTCTTCCCCAACTTAGCGTGCATGGCTCTCACGCGATCGCAAGCGCGGAAGCTATCGCGGCAGCTTGATCTGGTTCAATGCGGTGAACTCTCAAGTGACCTTGTCGGCGGGTCGACGGAACCCCAGAAAGGAAAGTTTCCGCATGAGTCATGTGAGCAGTCACGCGAGCGGCCCGTCGCCGAAGCGACCGGCACGGTTTCCGTAGAAAGGGGAGACGACATGGCGCCATTGAGTCAGAGCGAGAGGGTTGCAACGCTCTCGCCTGTAGCGGAAAGTTGGAGCGAGCTGCCGAGAGTTGATCGAGAGACGCTCATTCGAGAGCAGCGTGAGGATCTCTCGATTGAAGCGCTAGTGGAAAGCCAAATTGAAGCGCTAGTGGAAAGCCAGAAAAACGCGGCACAAGTGCTGTCGAAGGAGCACTGCGAGAAATCGGTGAAGAAGCGTGCTTTTGAAGTTGATAATCAGGTAATGCTGCTGCAGCCGTCCAAAACGAACAAGCCTGAGGTTGATTGGGAAAGGCCCGCCAAAGTATTATCGAAGCCTTGCGATACAAATTATGAAGTGAAATTAGGAAGGCGGCCGGACAAAATTTACAACTTGATGAAACCATACGTTCAACATCAAGAGGTCGTAAATCTGTTGTTGAAGGCTTCAAAGGAAGAAGAAGCAGAAATTTTGAGTTCTAGTGAGGTAATTGAAGGGGGATCGAAAGTGATCCGGGAGCAGATAAACCTAGAGACTAGCTTAAGTGAAGGAGGACCTGAGAAAGAGGACCTGAGAAAGATTGGTTCCGAGTTTGAAGACGTGTTTTCGGACCACCCCGGAAACACGAGGGTGATCGAACACGATATCGAGCTAAGCGGTGAGGAGTCAATCCGTAGCAAGCCGTATCGTTGTTCCCCTGTGCAACGTCGAAAGTGTGAGCCGCTCTTGATGCCGCATAGGTATCGTCGCCTAAAAGTGGCCGGTTACTGAAGTGGAGCATGTTGCTCCACAGCGCAACTTTGACGTTCGCTATCAAAAAAAATAAAGGAAAGGTAAACGCTAATGCAGGTGCATTGAGCAGTGCGTTCCAACTAGTAACTTCTCAACCTTTCGGTTTCTGGCTGGCGATTCGGGGCAAAATTTTGACCTCATCACGACCTGGGCTGAGCGCTCTCGTGTTAGAGTGATCTCAAGGGGCCAACTTTGTGGTATTCTAATTCGTTACGTTGTTGTACGTGGGAAAAAAAATTGAGTTGTCATTTTAAGAGTCTTGTGTCCCACATGTGCCTCTTGATGTAGAGGGAACAAAATTCCGATAGACACGTAGATAGGTATATGTTGTACTATACTTTGTCTGGTGTTCTGTCGGGTGACCGAAGGCACTTGCGTGTGTCGTGTGTTGTCTGTTGTCGATCCGTTCTTGGCAAGTTGCAGAACCATCGACGAGTGCTGAAACCGAAGATGGTCAGAAGAGACGAGTGAAGCTGGTCGACAAGTTGTGGCGACAAGCCAGTGGAGCTGGTATCCGTCGTCAAAAATGGGATGTGTTCCCGGAACAGTCTGGAGCTGTATTCTCCCCATGGTCCTGGAGGCGAACCTGGAGGGACCTGGCGAACGAGCGCACCTGACATCCGAGCCCCGTGGAAGCAGCTCGTCTTTCCGGTGCATTGTCTGGCGGCGGGGGTGCTGTTATGCCAGCGAGTCCTCGTCAAACGTCCGTGCCTCTGAAAAAGGCAATCTGGGTCAAGGCCAGCCCGCAGTCCGCCTGACGCGAACTCAACGGCGTGAACACGCGCGGCGCCTCTCTGGCCCACGTGCATTGAGTCAGCAGCGCACGTGACAGCGAGCCGGCGTCCTCGTGTCTGGTGGTCTGACGCATTGCGTGGTGACCCCATTGGAGGAATCTGCCCTGACGACCAGCGGCGCTTCTGATTGGACATTTTGGTGGGACCCGGTGCATATAAAAAAAGCCCTGCGGCGTGTCGCGATCGGCGGTCCTATGAGAGAGGAGTCCCCATGTCGGAGAGCCGACATGTGTGTGAGTCGGCGGTCTTAGGCGAAAAGCTGACCTATGTGTTAGAGAGGAGAGCTCGGCTCTTCGAGTCTCTGTCGGCCCCAGTGCCGAATTTGTAATGCCTCTGTATATATGCTGTACATAAACCTTGTTTAACTCCCCGTCGTCTCGTCCGCTCGTCTTATCAGCTCTGCGCAGAAGCAGTCGCGAGCTGATAAACATACGCTACCAAACGGCTGGTGACCTTCCCGGCGGAGTTGGAAGCAGTGGCGCCTTCGGGACCGTGTTGGAGTCACCGTCTTTCGCAACAGTGGTGGCTTCGGCGGGATCGGCCGTCGTTTCGCAACAGTGGTGGCTTCGGCGGGATTGGCCGTCGTTTCGCAACAATATGCGAGGGGGCAGAAGGGATGCACCAACAAGTTGGCACAGGCATGACATCTTATTTTTTGTTCGTCTTGGTTCTTTTGTTCTTCTTGAGACGCGGCTTTGACTATGTTGGTTGTGGCGCTTTCCCGTTTTTCTTGAAGTCTCGCAAAATGACCCGAAATTAATAACTGCGCGAAAAGTAAAACAATCAGAACGATAGGAAAAAAATGGGTTGTGATTATCTCTGCGTGCGCACGATGCATTCACTTAGCTGGTTCCGTGAGACGACACCATTGATTGATTGATATGTAGGGTTTAACGTCCCCAAAACCACCATATTATTATGAGAGACGCCGTAGCGGAGGGCTCCGGAAATTTCGACACCTGGGGTTCTTTAACGTGCACTCAAATCATGAGCACACGGGCCTACAACATTTCTGCCTCCATCGGAAATGCAGCCGCCGCAGCCGGGATTCGAACCCGCTCCCTGCGGGTCAGCAGCCGAGTACCTTAGCCCCTAGACCACCGCGGGGGGGGGGGGGGGGGGCGTGAGACGACACCAGCGAGACCATGCATCATAACAACGATCGATTAGCGACTCGGCATATAACAATCTGGTGTCATGTACAAAGATGACGGAAGAAAAATATCCCAAACACGCACGGCCAAGCACCTTGCAACACCTTACAGGTAAGACGAACGCCACGCTAACACCTCTCGCTGATTATGTCACGCAAATATCGGAAACATCTAAAGAAGAACAGGACAACCAAGAAAAATGGAACTGAGGAGGACAGAAAGATTAGGGTTGTTGTCCATCGATGAACCACCAAAGTATGGCGGGATGTTGAAAGGAGCACTAAAGAATAAATGAACAATCCCACGGACTTCCTTCAAACTCCATTTTCTATGGGTGAACGGAACCGGCTTCGCGGATCCTTTGCGGACAAGGAGATCGAGCCACACACACTCGTTTGGTTCCCAGCTCAATACTGGACGCATTAAAGGAGCCCCGCTCAGCCTCAACGAGTCAGCAGCCCACATAGCTGCGCGAGGACTAGTAACCGCGTAGCTATCCGAGCGCGCGGCGCTGGGGTTTTGGAAAGCCGGAATCCTCGTATAACGAACTGACAGAACATTTTACATGGCGTGGAGTCAATACTCTCTACCACACAAAAAAGTAAGCAGACCTCGGGATCTGACACTAAGGCTTCTTCAAGTCGAAGCGTATAACCTATACTCCACGCGATAGCACAAGATTCATCTCGAAATACCGCCAAAGTGATCAATGATCCTTCTGTGATTAATCATTGCTCCTTCTGTGATGACATAACTAACTTGCAACACATGCTCTGACAATGCTCCGCGTTGCGCTGTGGTGAAGTCATCACGCAGTCTAAATGGGAGAGTGCTAGTACAAGTTCCGGACTCATACAACAGTTATGAGCACGCACTCCAACGGGTCCGCGACGCAGCAGAGAGATTCGGTCTTTTTGTTTCAACGTAGGAGCGGCACGTAACGCTCTATTGCGCGTTCTGAAATACCCAATAAAGTTCACGCATTCATCTATACATCGGGGAAGTGTACATCACGGTGAATTAAGATATTCATTGAAACTCGCAGGAGACAAGAAGGGGAGGACAAAGACTGCATATTAAGCGCACGCATTATTAAGCGGGTAAGGAAAAAAAATTGTTTTTTTCGTTCGCGTCGAACGCAGCTGTGCCTGTGGTTGTCTCATATCATTTCTGCGAATACAGTGATACAATCACAAAAATATCACAATATTCTGCTGCACTTCGCGCACCCCTCTTTTTAGGAACAGGCATACCTGTGAAATCTCTGGCCACCTGTTGCCTTAATACATATTCCTAAGAATTTACCTAAACGCTAATATTGTCTTGCACTTCCATCACTTCGACCGCAGACTTTGTTTGTAGAGTCCCCGAATAGACGGTAAAAAAAAAAAGGCGAAGCAAAATAGAGATAAAGCGACCCTAGTGCACGATTCATGGGTGTGAGTGTGGCACTGTCACTGAACAAATATTTGGGGCTGTGATTATCTGCAAGCGATTCTCGGTATATACTCAGTCAACTTACTGATTCCCTGCCACCCTCCTCCAAATTTTCTCTGCTCGTTACTACACTTCTATTTCGTTTACGTGCGCTGTCCAGACGCTTTTCTAAGACAGCGTCAGAACTACTCGTCCGCCGACACTGAGGGTTTCAAACCGCGAGATCATAATGCTTCGATTGGATTGGATTGGATAAACTTTTATTTGGTCCTCCAAAACACAGATCACTGTGTCGCGGGCAGCTCCCACGTGGGGACTAAGATGCCAAGCTCCTCAGCCGCCTCGTGGCCTTGGTGAACAGCCCAGAGCTGATCTGCCAAGGACGAGCTGCGGATTGCCGCCTCCCATCTGGCAGAGGTGATGTGCGATAAATGAGCGAACTTAATGCACTGCCAGAGCATGTGTTCTAGTGAAGCTATATCCCCACAATGTGGACAAAGATTACTTGGGTATAGTTCAGGGTACATGATGTGTAACATTTTCCAAGTAGGGTACATCCGCGTTTGCAAAAGCCTTAATGTAAGTGCTTGGGGCTGGGTTAGATTTTTGTCAGGTGGAGGGAAAATCCTTCTAGACAGGTATAATGCTTCGACGGGGCGACCTTTTACCACCACGAAGATGAAAGCGCAGCGCGTCAGTCAGTGTGTGGTGTGTTTTTGAGAGTGTGTGGTTACGTCGACAGGGAGGAAGGGGGGGGGGGGGGGGGGCTGCGTGCTTTCATGAAAAGAGACGCTCAGATCTTGTAGAGAGCGGACGTTTGTCCTACCGCTGAGATGTTTCATGTTCTTTCTTGTCTTACCACTAAGAATATACGTTTTTTTTTTTAGTTCTAAACGAAGTGGAGTTTTGTTTTTCTTCAACAGTTCACATATCTAACTGGTCTGCTTCCTCTAGCATCGTGAGCAGTGCAAGCTTTCCGCAACTCTGCTGGTACTGCACTGCGTCCAGCATCGGCACACTATTGACCAATGACCATGCGATGATTTCGTCTTGTGACGTCATCACAAGTCCTAGCGATTTGCGCGTGACGATGACATTAAACTATGACTTAATAATGTCGTAATTTCTGAGTTTTACATCATTGGTGTTGGCACCAACGGTTAGTTTTCTCGTTTGATGAAGCATGTAACCATAACTCTTCACTTGAACCACGACCATCAATTTTTTTACAATGTTGCCGTAAGGTTCTCTTAAACGCTCTTTGTACTATATAATTACCACTCATATTTCGTTTTTAATTTCGCAATTTTCTTTTTATGAAATACCCTAATGTTCCCTCTATCACGTACATACGTTAGCTTAACGATTCCCATTTCTTTCATATATCTTTCTTTTGATCAATGTTTTCGGACTACTCGTACTGGCGCTTGACGTAGTGGTCTGGAAACGTTGCAATGAGCGACACTCTAGACTCGTGCCATTAAAACCTTCCGGGCGCGAAACGCACGACAGCTCGCTGACCCCGCAGAGGTCGACGGCGTTTCAGGAGACGCAGCGCATAATACAAGTCGCCAACTCGTGCCGCCGAACCAAGGAAGCATCAACAGCAGCAACGCGCTGCCGCGAAAGACCGTTGCGACGTCGACGCCCTCTTCAGACGCGATCCGAATCGGACGCACTCCGTACAAAACACGCGCGCACCTTTTTCTGCGCAACGCCGAAACGCGTAAGGCACGTACACGACATGCCCGCGTAGTACGTAGGTGGTCGAACGGCCGAGAGCGCGCGCAGCGCAAGTTAAAACGCGCGCTTGAAGGCGTACACAAAGAGATGACGACGCCCTTTTATCGCTCCCGTAACGGTCGTGCGACCGAGGTCCCGCTTGTACTTCCGCGCCGCAACGTCCCACGCGTAAACGGACCCATACAAGAAACATACAGGCACGCCCGGTCAGTGTGTAAGATTACGTGCTCTTCATTGAGCAACCGATGAGGAAGAGAGCTGTATACTCTCAGTCGTGGCCATCTGCCGGACTCTTGCACGACATAGTACAACGACTCCCACCCGTGTAGTTTCGGTGGGACAAAACGGTTCCGCCCGAATTCGCCGCATTCATCAGAAGGGCGATTGTGATATCCTAATCACTATTGCAAAGCCCAGGGTCGGCTTTAATCCTTGATTTAGGTATCTGCCAGGGACACTATAGCACGTCGTCATTCGTGTGCCAAGGTGGTATGTCTTGGGTCAACTGTGTTATCGCACACTGTCGTAGCGGGCCTTACATGACACACGGAAAGACGCGCATGTGCATCATCGCTCCAGTTGTGGTCGTCCGATAAAAGTCCCCATCAACCCCCGAGCCGAATTTGTCAATGTATGCAATGTATGCACAACAGACACACCAGAACAGTTGGTCAATGTAGAGTGTGCACTCTTCGTCAAGCAACCAATGAGGAAGAGAGCTACTCTCTGTGTACACTCATGGTATTCTATAAATCACCCACTCACCACGTAGTACAAATCCCACTCGTGCAGTTTCGGTGAGAAAAACGGTGCCACGCAAATTTTTGAGATGGGCGAAAAAAAAAAAAGCCAAGATCGCTGGAGACGACTGCGGTCCTTGAATCAGGTGTCTGGAGGTGGCGCTCGCCTCTCGGCGATCGTGTGCACTGGTATTCATCGGTTTACTTCGTGTTTCGTTGCACTGTTTGTAGGCATTTTTCCATGTGACTACTCATTTCTGTGCTTACGTCTGTGTCCTTTGTTTTTTCCCTCTTTCCTTCTTCTTACGTTCCCTTCATCTGTTGTATACCCTTCTCAAAGAAGCAGACAGGAGTTGTGCCCCCCCCCCCCCCCTAGTTGTCAGCCTGTTTCCCTGACTTATTCCTCCGTGTCTTCATGTTTTCGGTGTATTAAAATCGAATAATAGGTAACGTAGTGACGAGAGGACGACGACTGAACACGAGCAGCAAGCAAGCATCAGTGTCGATATAGGAGCCGGGGCCACGAGCTCGCACTAGCCCGGATTCAGGCTTCTTGGCCCCCGCCGGTCTACGACGCTCCACAGGGGACATCTGAAGAAAGAAATAAAGAACGAAGGAAAGAAATAAAGAACGAAGGAAAGAAAGAAAGAAAGAAAGAAAGAAAGAAAGAAAGAAAGAAAGAAAGAAAGAAAGAAAGAAAGAAAGAAAGAAAGAAAGAAAGAAAGAAAGAAAGAAAGGAAGGAAGAACTGTGAACCCCTTTTTGAGGTGAATGAAGAGTCGATATGCGCAACTCGGGGATCCTACGGCGTACCTGAAAATGCCTCTTTCAGCTAGTCGAGAGAGCGCAGTTGAGTTAAAGGACACGTAAAAAAAGAAATATGTGCGTTCTTGCAGTTGCGAGATAACGACCCCTTGTTAAACTTAAAAAGAATGCATCTTTGGAGATTCCGCGCGAAAGCTTGAGCCCTTACGACGGCCGCTCTGGATCTTGAAGGAGTCGCGCCCACAACCAATAGTCGTGTCATAAATGGGTCGGTCAGATTTCAAGAGTGCTCTTCGCTTCTAGAGGCCTACTTCGCTTCATCAGTCGGGACGGCTTTAAGCTCTCCCATAGTAGAGTACCCTGTGCTCTAAATCGTTACCCCCTTTTTCTAACCCCCCTCCCATAGTAGAGTACCCTGTGCTCTAAATCGTTACCCCCTTTTTCTAACCCCCCCCTCTCCCATAGTAGAGTACCCTGTGCTCTAAATTGTTACCCCCTTTTTCTAACCCCCTTTCTCTAAACTGCGTAGCCTTCACGTTGTAAGGCCCGCCGCCCAAGGGACGGCTTTCTGCTCTCCCATAGTAAAGTACATCGCACTCTAAATCGTTAACAACTCTTTCTACACACAAACTTCGGTCGGTGGTCGGCCTACAACGTGCTAACAGGACGGCTTTACGCTCTCCCATAGCACAGTACCTAGTACTCTAAATCATTAACCACTTTTTCTAAACAAAGGGCCCTAGCATGGCCTCATGAAATGTGATGTCCACTCCCATAGTAGAGTACATCGTACTTTAAGTCGTTAACAACTTTAGAAACACACAAACTTAGGTCGGTGGTCGGCCTACAACGGGCTAACAGGACGGCTTTACGCTCTCCCATAGCAGAGTACCTAGTGCTCAAAATCGTTAACCACTTTTTCTAAACAAAGGGCCCTAGCACGGCCTCATCAAATGTGATGTCCACGGGACGACTTTTTGCTCTCCCATGGTAGAGTACCGAGTACTCAATATCGTTAAACATTTTCTTCCAAACACAGCATTTCTACGACAATGGTGATGCCGCTTCCTGTCCGTAGTTGATGGAGGTGTTCGGTTAGTTTTCTACCTGGCCTGGTTCCTATAGCAAGGTCACCTGTCAGCGTCTGATTAGGGCATGAAATACGTATGTGTTTGTTATTTCTACGTGGTTGTGTATGCCCCGTATGCGTGTGGGTAGCTTGTACATATGCACTTCTTCTAACGCTGTAAATTATGTTAATTACACGCATCTTGATACCTGTTGTACATATATCCTAGCATCTTCACCAAGTCTTGTATATTCTGTACATATATCAATACATCATCATGTGCATTGCGCATATTGCGATTAGTGTATATATTTAGTGTATGTAGTCATTATTAACATGCGTTAGAGACGCCCTGCGGACCTGCACACTTTTCTTTGAAGGTTACATGTATGTTGTGCTTTGTCATTTGTTTGTTATTGCGCTTGTTGCATAGACGCTGGTTCCATGGGTCTGTAGCGTCCCACGATAGAATACATTTTTTTTTCCTAAACACTTCAACACAAAACGCCCTCCTGTGGCCACGAGTGTGTGGCTCTCAATCGTTGCCAGCTCTAAGCAAAGATCTCCGAGTAGACGTTAGACTGTCCTGGCAGCGCCTCGAAAAGCGCCACCCCCAGCGCTCTCAACGGCGCGCTGCTCATAACTGGGTAGTGCAAGGAGAGCCGTCCGCAATCGAACGTGCATAGGTCCTTCTCTTTCGTTGGTGTTGAGGCACGGTTTCCTGAAAATCAAGAATCTGGCAAGCTTCTTCCGTCAATCCAACCTCACTTAAAAAAAAACAAAAGAAAACAGAAAAAAAAACGCCAGGCCTGCGCGGAAGGCGCAGCACAGTCACAGCGAAAGGTAGAAGAGCAGCCTTTCAGAGCCTTTTCCAAACATCCAGCAAGTATAACTGCTGCAAACAGTTACTTGCTGGATAGCCACTACGGCATTAGTGATTATAATTTCTGGATAGTAGGCTGACATTCGCTATGCTATGCGTCGTCATTTTTCTGAGAAGCGTGGTAGCCGCTAAACACTTGCAAAGAATTTTCTGCCAATTGTTCATGCTGTTGACGATGAGGAATTGTGCCCGAAGTGGGCATGCGCCAGAGTAAATAGGCGAACAAGAACAAGCGTTTGTGATGGTTTGGAACATTGGACGACCCACTCGTTACGCTATTCGCACTGTGCGACGACTGGTTGTTCTTTCGTTGTTTTTAAAATTCTTTATAAGTCGTATTAACGTGATTGCTTTCCCGACATCAAGCCTGCCTAAGGCAAGTTAGCCAACAAGTCCCAAGCACTGGCGTGGCTCATACGTCCTGTCCGGGAGAACTTCATTGCAAATATGCGGTATATCACTGAGGTGTATAAACAAGAAGAAGAACCTCTCAGCTGGCTAACAATGTTAGAGGAATTGTGCAACCTGAAAAAAATTTTAATGTGAGCACTTCGTATCAAATATTGGTCCAAGTGTATTTTATCATTCATGTTTCTGTGTGAACACCTGTAAAGAAAAACAGGTAATAAAAAAAACCGGCGTGGCTCAGTGGTAGAATACTGGGCCGACACCCAGCCGTGCACTCGGGTTCGATCCCCGTTGTGCCATTGGTATACTAGGGTTTTTTTTTTCTAATTTCGTGCGTTGTGGTCACGGACACCGGTGGCGGCGGCGGTGGACAACTACGGCAGCGCGTGACCCGAGCTTTTATCTCGTAACAGCTTTCGCTGTAAGAGTAACACGCTCATCAAAGCAAACTGCGGGCACCATGCAAAATAGTCGTATGTTTGAGTGATTTCGGCGTGCTGCAACTCGCAATTTAAGTGCAAGCGAGCATCGCATGGCATCGGCAAGCTAGAGACAAGCATTTTGACGTGCGTTCTGTAATGCCCCCAAGTGCGTAAATTGGGGCGTACACATGTTGCCAAAGCGATGAGGTGCATACACGAGCGATGTATCTTACGATCAGTGGTACGAAGCTCCTTTTATCTGGCACGAATTTTCCTGGCGATTTTCACCTTTGTAGCTGCATTCTGCATCTCGCTCCCTGTGCTTTGAACCGTTTTTGTTTTTATTACGCATCCTAGAATATTCTGTTGACTATTGTCTTCCGTTTGTATACACACGAATGGGTACATATGCGTGTCCACTTTCTCGGTGTACAACGAAAGGCGAAACCCCAAGGCCTCCGAAATAGCTGCGGTAATCGCGGCGACCAACGGCAAGAAGAACCTGAATGCGGTAACGACGAAGATTTTGCGACTTACCTGCATAACGTACGTGTTCACACTTGCTAGTTAACGCCGCAAATTTGAATGCTTAAAGCCTATACACGTGCGGTGGCAACCACTTCAGATTATCGGTGGTCGTGCTTATCGCGCGCGTCACCAGTCTACTGTTGCACGGCGCACACCGCGGTCAGAGTCTCTGTCGAGCTTCACAATCAAGATTGCCATGGTTCTCCGCCAAGGCTAGTCAAAACAGTAACAGGAAACCTATGTTATCCCACTTTCTCATGCAACCGTGGTGGTGGATAATGCGAGTATTTCGCTTACCCAACGGCCCGTTTCCAGCGCGCTCGCCCTTCACGACAGCTACGAAAATCGGTAAAACTGAAGCGACTGAAGTTCGTTACGTCCGTGGTAATTCACAACAAAACAGCGGCGTCAACTGAGGTACTTGTTCGTATAGAGCGCGTGCAGCTGTTGTGTCTCCTCTTGTTTTCGCCGACGTTTTGGTGAGTGAACTATAGACCCTTTATGTATGGAGAAAGAGGTTAACAATTTCGAGTACTTCGTACTCAACTATGGGAGAGCACTGAGCCGTCCTGGAAGAATAAGAGAAGGTTTAAGAGAATTTTATTTCCGGATATATCTTACACAGCTTATGTGCACACAGAAAATTGGACAATGGTGATCAATGCGTATGTACATTGCAAGCTGTTATATACAGCGAAAAGAACTGATTTGCGCATGCAGTGATGTACAATGCAAAAATTGTATAACAAAGACAGGACATTCATGACCATCGAGATGATGAAACTTAAATAAACAGTAAGGCTATATGGACAAACGAGGGGGGGGGGGGGGGTCATTCACAGTGTAGGGTGATGTTTTTGCATTCACCTGTGAGGACAGTTTGCTCTCCTGCTCAAGAACAATATTGCTCAAAAAAGAGATGTTTCTATGAAAGAAAAGGAAAGACACACTGCAATTTCACAGTGGTACAAGCTCTAGCCCACCTCCTCAATAGGGAGGAAAGGCATGGACAATCTGTTGTTTTTTACAATAATGAATCGCGTAGACCAGCGTCAGAGGAAAGCCTCCTCTCCCTGCATGACTAGTTCTGCATTGAGATGCATAAGCAAAACGTTTCTTAACTTTGTAGCAGAGGAAACATGGCTCTCTGAGGGCGTCCCCTCAGGTGGGCCAGTCCCCCTCCGCTTCCATAAAACGAAGGCTCCGATAGCCATTAAGGGTTCGACGAAGTTATCCCTGTGGCTAGACTTCCACTGCATACTTATTTGGAACATACTGGTAACCATGCGCCAAAAGGTGCGCGCTACTATACATTCATAAAAGACATGGTTCAGCGTTTTGACGCGGTCACATTGCGGACATGTGGCGGAGGGCGCCACGCCCCACGCCGCAAGGCGGTCGGCCGTTGGTAAAGCCGCCCATTCCATAATCCAGTTTAGACCACGGACTTCGGAGGGGAGGGACGTGTTTGTAAGAGTCCAACGTCTTTTCGCCCGGCATTTCCGGCGTTGTTCCTCAGTTAGGCTTTTAAATGCTATTAGTTCGCTCATGTCGGTGGGGGACATCTCCAAAAGTTCTTGAACTGAAAAATCGTTTCGCCATTGTTGCAAAGATTTTATAACATGTGTGTAATACGCCGGTGGCTGTTCAGCAGCTGGTCCCGTGTCGTTTGCTAAACAAAAAAAAACCTTCTGGAGGTTCCTAGCAGATACACTACGAGTTGCCTGCCTCGATACGATGAGTTCTCTAAGAGTGCCCAGGTGTTTTTGAGAGCCAACATGCGGCACATTACATCAAGGTTGGGTATACTGAGCCCTGTGATGACATCTGCTGTGCACAACAGTCGTGCCTCATTAGCATCGGTGGACAAGAAAAGCGTTAGAAAAGAGCCCGATGATTTTCTACACTCTCCTTCCATTATTTGGCAAAATATATTCAAACAAATGTTCCTAAGAGCTACATAAAAAGTACAAGAGATTGCCGTGAACATTGCGCACCTTCTTTTTTATGTTAAAAACTATCGAGAGGCTCTCCTTAACCTTGAAAAATCATGAAAACATCCTGTCAGTTTTGACGCTACGAGGTGGTAAATGAAGTGACCGGAAGTGTTTGTGGGGCACAGAGCTTGCAATCTTGAAACCGTCTATACGAAGCATCTCATGGCGGTTTGGTGACGCGTCCGACTATATCGTGGAGAGAAATTCGTGTAGCTCTATTCCCGAGTGCACAACAGATATTTAGGCCTATCTCCTTCTACTTTCCGTTGCTTGCCTCTCTATTTCTTCATCTATTTCTTTCTATTCTTTTTATCCCTCCTTACCCCCACCCCTTCAAGGCACTGCGCCGTGTCGCCTATAGGCAGACAGAAATTAGGTGCCTTTTTCCTCTTCCTTACGAACCACTACCACCACCACTAATACTTAGCTTGATCGTTGTTTCGCCCGCGCTATTTGCACCTGGTTGCACAGCGAACTGGGCAAGGGAGTCCGGCTTTACACCAAAACTGCGGCGACAGGTGGTGGTGCAAGGTGTCCGCAAACTCCAGAGTCTTGCGTCTCTCTAAGGAGCCCGGTGCTGCGTTCAGCGGCGTCACCGTTCTTGACTCCCATTGGCTTAACCAACAGAGCGAACGAGAAGTATGTCGATATTACAATCCACTGGCCTCTAACCTCGCTATTTATGAGAGAACCTCCTTGGGCCTGCACCCTGCTGTCGAAGCTCTCCACCGCATCAGCACTGCCGACCCTACTGCCTTACGAAAGCCGCAGCAGCGATATGACACATAGTCGTTTGCGTCCCGTTCGGGAGGAGCTTCGCTCATCGGTAGTATTCGTAGAAAGAGCAGCTGCTACTTTTTTTTTTCTCCGTTACGCACGCTGCTTCTTCGGTCGGAGCTCGTGCAGGTGCACGGCTGGAGCTGGGGCTGACTTCACGTGTCATTGAAATCCCAGCCACAAGGGCGCGCGTTTAGGCCGGGTTGAAATGCAAAAGGTCTTGTGCTCTGGTGCACCGTTATTTAGCTACACATTGAAGGACCTGTAGCATCCTCCTTCGGGTGAAAAGCAACCCAGATAGCGCGACCGCAAGAGAGGCAAACAAAGTAGGCGCTTCACTGTGCCACGCGAAGACACAAGACACGTTTCTTACTGGCCGGGATTCAGACATCTCTTCTTCGCAACCGATCCACGAAGCGAAAGTGGTCAAGTTAACCTGGAGCCCTTCACTGTTGTATTTCTGGTGCGTAAAGCCCCGGCAATTAGGAACGCCACATCCGACCACAGATCATGCAGCGCAAAACTCGATACACATGCGGTCACGAACAAAACGAAGAGTGAGCTAAACGACTCGTTTGCCCGCTCTAAAGCCAGAGGCAGCTGTCAACGATTTTTTTTTTTGCAAACACATAGAGTACTTACAGCAGCGTACATTGATCATACGTTGTACTAAATACGCTGTTATGGTAGTGCTTACGAAAGTGCTTACTGCATTACTTCAGAGTGAAAAAAATTCCTTCCAAGCAGATAGATAGATAGATAGATAGATAGATAGATAGATAGATAGATAGATAGATAGATAGATAGATAGATAGATAGATAGATAGATAGATAGATAGATAGATAGATAGATAGATAGATAGATAGATAGATAGATAGATAGATAGATAGATAGATAGATAGATAGATAGATAGATAGATAGATAGACGGATGGACGGACAGACAGATAGACGGATGGACGGACAGACAGACAGATAGATAGATAGATAGACACAGACAGACAGACAAGATAGATAGATAGATAGATAGATAGATAGATAGATAGATAGATAGATAGATAGATAGATAGATAGATAGACACAGACAGACAGACAGACAGACAGACAGACAGACAGATAGATAGATAGATAGATAGACACAGACAGACAGACAGACAGACAGACAGACAGATAGATAGATAGATAGATAGATAGATAGATAGATAGATAGATAGATAGATAGATAGATAGATAGATAGATAGATAGATAGATAGACACAGACAGACAGACAGATAGACAGATAGATAGATAGATAGATAGATAGATAGATAGATAGATAGATAGATAGATAGATAGATAGATAGATAGATAGATAGATAGATAGATAGATAGATAGATAGATAGATACAGACAGACAGACAGACAGACAGACAGACAGACAGACAGACAGACAGACAGACAGACAGACAGATAGATAGATAGATAGATAGATAGATAGATAGATAGATAGATAGATAGATAGATAGATAGATAGATAGATAGATAGATAGATAGATAGATAGAAGAAAAGAAAGAAGCGGTAGAATTGTCTTTGTCGGCTAAGAAATTTTTCGATCTAAAAAAACAATCCGGAGAGGCTGGTGAAGCAGACGAAATTGCGCCTCTACATGGATATCGCACTTCGGACGGCAACATACGCAACAAGCGCCGCTCATAGAGGTTACGAAAATAGCGGAACGATCACAAAACCACCGCAATAACCATTTATATACGACAGCGAGCCGACGCGCCCCGGCTCGGTTGCCACGGCGGTCGGCCGGTATCCCGATAATCCTCTAAATGGCGCCTGTAAAGGCAGAGAAGTAGAGGCGCAAGCATTACGTTTTGCAACTATATCCTCGCTGTTCCAGACGCCCTTCGGCGTAAATTCCGGATTCTCGTTCCGCTGAAAAAAAAAAGAAAGAAAGGATCAGGAGAAGACGAAAGCCTCTGGCAGAGGAATAAACCGCAACAACTTGCGAAACTTGGCCAATTGATTGAGTTCCATCGTAAAACAGCGAAAAAAGACGAATACACGAGAAAGCTGAGCACAGTACAGGTGTACTCTGTGCTACTGTTCTGTGAGTACCTGTCCTGTGAGTGTACATAGAACAGGTACTTTGTACTCATGTCTTGTGTTTTTTTTTTCTCGTGTTGGTATCTTTGCACTGCTTTAGAATGACCCTGAAGGCTGTACCTATTTCGTGGTTGTGAGTGATCCTCGATTCCTATAGCTTATGGCTTTTGCCTGGCGGTGAGTTTTTTCTTCATGCGTTCGAATTGTTAGTTCGTTCAGTTACCTGAAGGCGAAAACATTTGGGTGCATCATTAAACGGGAAAAGTTACCGTCGATGATGGCGTCAACACGAGTGATGTAAAAAAAAATCATAACGCGATAACGTATCCAAAAGACGTCCTCCCGACGTAGCAGACTGCGCCCCGCCGCGGTCTTCTTGCGGCTAAGGTACTCGGTTGCTGACCTGCAGGTTACGGAATCGAATCTCAGCTGCGGCGGGTGAATTTTCTATGAAGACAAAATTCTGTAGACCCGTGTGCTCAGATTTGGGTGCACGTTAAAGAATCCCGGGTGGTCGAAATTTCCGGAGCCCTCCACTGCGGCGTCTCTCGTAATCATATGGTGGTTTTGGGACGTTAAGCCCCTCATATCAATCAAGTCAATCAAAGTTGCAGTTTGCCGAAGTTTATGACTTCATCTTGACGTCACGGTGTCCCGCGCGGTGGCTAAGGTACTCGGCTGCTGACCCGCAGGTCACGGGATTGAATCCCGGCTGCGGCGGCTGCATTTCCGATGGAGGCGGAAATGTTGTAGGCCCGTGTGCTCAGATTTGGGTGCACTTTGAAGAACCACCCCAGGTGGTCGAAATTTCCGGAGCCTTCCACTACAGCGTCTCTCATAATCATATGGCGGTTTTGGGACGTTAAAACCCACATATCAATCAACTGACGTCCCCATGGCATCATACAACGTGCCGCCACATGATGGCATCGTCACATGTCATTGTCACTCTACCAAAAGTGGGATTCTCATGGAGGCCGTGCAAAAGCAGATGAGGCACAAATGGTTGCATGGCCTCCAATCTTGGAGGCTATGCAAAACCACGTTAAGCGAAGAAATCTATCAAAGTTGGGGAAGGGGGTCAATACGTCGGCTGAAAAGAAACAGGTGGCTCTCACCTTCTAGTCGTCTTGTTCTCCTGCCGCTCACCACCGCAACCGCCACCGGTCAATCGCTCGCACGTGAAACAGGCTTAATTTAAGCGAATGCATAAGGAAAAAAATGCGAGTCTGCTCGATACGTTCACGTTATTTGAGTATTTTACTAAGTTTATGTTGTTTTATCTTGTTGGCCATGTATAATCACATTTGGTCTGGTATGCACAGCTTCCCCCCCCCCCCCCCTGCCTTCACCTAGGCATTTTTTCTGATATACGTCTGATTCTGGGCACTCTAAAAAAAGCGCTCTAAAAGAAACGTGAGTGCCATTGTCTTATCATTTCTTCGTCTTTGTACTTTCGGGTTGATCTCTCGAAATTATGAGTGCCAACTGCAGCTCCCCATGCTATCGCTTTCTTAAGTACAGTCTGCTACGAAAATGAAGGCTTACGATTCCGTACGTTCGTATGCGTCATTGCGGCGATGTTTCCCAATCCACGAGTCCGTGTGGGCGCGAATCCTGTAGGCAACAGAAAGGAAGGAGGGAAGCGAGGGAGAACATTTATTTGTTTGATACTGTCAACCCCGTGTTTGGGGTCATTACATGGTGTCACAAAGAACATAACGTTCACACAAAAGAGAAAAATTCACACAAAAGAGAAGCACATATAAATACGAGACGAATAGCCTACAACAAAAAAAAAATAAGAAACAAACATGCAAAGAAAAAATGGCAGCATATCCACGGAGTGAATGATGGAGAGTGGGGCGAAGCATCCGTGCGTCCATTCGTTCTTGCTTCCGTCTGTCCATGCGTGCGTTGGTGGCCTCCCGTGCGTCCATTTGCCGGTCCGTGCGTGCGTCTGTTCGTGCGTCCGCACGTTCATCTGTGCGTCCGTCCATGCTTTCGTCCATGCATCCGCTCCTGCGTCCGTCCATGCGTCCATCCGTCCGTGCAGCCATCCGTGCGTCCGTCCATGCATCTGTCTGTGTGTCCATTCGTCCACCTATTCAACACTCCACCATCTCGCATCTTTTCATCATATATTCCTCATATAGAAGCACCGCCATCCAGCGGACATTTCAAGGACTGAACGATAGGAGGCACACGCACACTTTATTACGGCTTGCGCTTCGTGTCTACTTCCCACCTTTAACCACCTCGAGTTCATGGTATATACTAGTTCACTCACTGTATTCATGGTACTGCGGCCCAACGCTCGCCAAAGCTTTCTAAAACCTTGAAGGTTACGCCCAGCGAGCATAACGTAACAACCCTTTTTTTTCTTCTGTGCGTTGTTGAGCAATGAAAAATTCGCAGCGTGCGCGTTAACTAAAAGCCGAATTTTCCTGTCTCTCATTCTCCCTTAGCAGCTTAATGGCATGATTTGGCCGCAAAAGAGACACACACAAGAAAAGGAACACTCAAACGACAAGCACAGGCGGCACTTCCAACTAAAGCAGACTAGGTGCAGACCCAGACTTAAGTACGAAAATATAGACATGCGCAGTCTTCATACAGCCTTACGCTATCCAACAATCAAACAATCTTGTCTCCGAAGCATACAACGTCACCGACGGTTCGCTGATACACCTTTCACCTTTCATTTTAATGTAATAGGCTTCCATCAGCTCACGCGCAGTTTTGTACCTGCTTCTACCCAGAATCTTAAACTCATTAAAACGTGGTACACACCCACAGGCTTTACAGTGCATAGGCAAATGCGCCAAGCCATCGTTCATTAAATTTAGTTCGTGCTCCCTAACTCGTTCATTGATGCAGCGCCCGGTAATCCCGATGTACGAGTTGCCACACGAAAAGGGAATCTCATAAACAACGCCTTTTGCACATCTCCCGTACATCGTGGCGTGTTTTTTGCCGCACCCTTGACGGCTCGCCTCCACCTCCCGAGCAGTTCTCGGGCACAGCTGAGCCAGCTTTATGGGCGCAGAGAAGGCGACAGGTACCCCATACCGGCCTGCTACCTTTTTCAGGTTGTGGGAGACCTTATGAACATAAGGAATCACTGCAGGTCTTACGGTTTCGGTTCTTTGTTCCCCCGTGGCAGCTCTAGTTACATCACCCTTAGCTTTCCGCAAAAGCGCTTCGGAGACAGCTGTCAATAGCGAGTCAGGGAAATTCGCAGCTAAAAGACGCTGGATCTGGTTTCCGAATGATGCCTGCGTCATGTGCGTGCACGATTTCTCGAGAGTAGATCCCAGGCAGAGCGTAGCTATACCACGCTTAACTATTTTTTCCTCATATAGAAGCACCGCCATCCAGCGGACATTTCAAGGACTGAACGATAGGAGGCACACGCACACTTTATTACGGCTTGCGCTTCGTGTCTACTTCCCACCTTTAACCACCTCGAGTTCATGGTATATACTAGTTCACTCACTGTATTCATGGTACTTCGAGCCGTCAAGGGTGCGGCAAAAAACACGCCACGATGTACGGGAGATGTGCAAAAGGCGTTGTTTATGAGATTCCCTTTTCGTGTGGCAACTCGTACATCGGGATTACCGGGCGCTGCATCAATGAACGAGTTAGGGAGCACGAACTAAATTTAATGAACGATGGCTTGGCGCATTTGCCTATGCACTGTAAAGCCTGTGGGTGTGTACCACGTTTTAATGAGTTTAAGATTCTGGGTAGAAGCAGGTACAAAACTGCGCGTGAGCTGATGGAAGCCTATTACATTAAAATGAAAGGTGAAAGGTGTATCAGCGAACCGTCGGTGACGTTGTATGCTTCGGAGACAAGATTGTTTGATTGTTGGATAGCGTAAGGCTGTATGAAGACTGCGCATGTCTATATTTTCGTACTTAAGTCTGGGTCTGCACCTAGTCTGCTTTAGTTGGAAGTGCCGCCTGTGCTTGTCGTTTGAGTGTTCCTTTTCTTGTGTGTGTCTCTTTTGCGGCCAAATCATGCCATTAAGTAAATACCAACTAGGCCAACAATCAGTATTATTCCCTTAGCAGCCATTGGCATGTACATTGAGCACTATCTTTTATTGTTCAACAACGCACAAAAGAAATCTCTCACCGGCACCACTTTGGAGGTCAAAATGTTATACTTGTTACACACTACTACAACGGCTACGAGGGACGAACGGGTACCGTTATAAAGAGCCCCTAAAACACGAACAAGGGCAAAAGGTGGAGATTGTGGGACATAAAACCTTTTTGATATAAGCTTGTTGCTGTCATCCACTGGTTACGCATGATCTCGCGGAATCCCCACTAGGATGTAAAAACAGCGCCAAATTACAGGCATAGACGGGAGAAGAGACGACAGGTCGCTTCTAGTGCAATTTATCTTTCGCGGGATTCGCTTCGCATAATGGCGCTCGAACGGGATCACGCTTTTCGCCGGCTGCGACAAGGCATATGTATTTCGGTTTCGTTTTTTTTTTACTGCACGTCTGTTTTATGTTGTCTGGTTTTTTGTTTTGTTTTTTTTTGTTTTTAGTTTGTTTGTCGTCTGGTTTTTTGTTTTTATGTTTTCGTGCCTTTTAATCGGATTTCACCGCTAGAACGGGCAAACCATCGCTCGGTGGTTCGTGCTTAAGACGATTAAAGAAATGGAGATAATACTGCATCGACCCGCGAGCTATAACGAAGCCGCAGTTTCACTTGAATGCGGCTGGAACTTCGTACACCCGTTTTACAAAATAATCCTGCGTTAGAGATTAACTTATCACAAGAGACCCTTCGTGCAGGCGGTCGCTTGCCAACTCAGTTAAACACTCTCCTTCGACCGAATTCAGGAACGTTACAGGGAAGCCTACTTTGCGTAAGACGGTTGAAAGTGAAGTGTGTTGCTACAGTAACTGCGGTGGAGTGGATGTATGTGGGTGTTTTCTCGCACAGCTTTAACTCTTATAAGACACGCTTAGTCGCATCGTTCGGAAATGGGGCGCTAAAACGGACTCACCCCGTTCGCCTGTGCAAGACGTGCGTCTTTGAAGGGCTGCGTATGCACGTGTTGCACGTGGCATAAGCTCCGCTACGTCTGTACGGTTATATAGACCCGAGCGATTGCGAAACTGATTCGGCGCGTGTAACAACGGGCGAAAAAAAAAAAAACACGTGGTGATGAAACGTGACCGGAGCGGAGCTAATTCGGTTCGCACCCTGATTAGATTCGTGACGCGAAAAGTGAGAGGCGATAAAACGTCGCAGCGAAGCGCGATGGGTTATGAAGTTCTCGGTGAAGAATGAACAATCTTGCGTGGCGTAACGTGCGAATCCGTGACGGAAGCGAGACAGAGAGTAATTACACTGTTCAGCCCAGAAATCTGGGTTAGTTAATTGGCGATAACCGAGCTTTTACAACTTAACGACGTAACCTAACCGCGCGCAGCTTTGCTACTCAGCAAACTCCCCGCCACGGTGGTCTAGTGGATAAGGTGGTCGGCTGCTGAACCGCACGTCGGGGTATCGAATTGCGGCCGCTTTTTTTTTTTTTTTTTTTTTGTAGAGACGACTATGCTTGAGGCCCGTGGGGTGCTTGAAAATGCTTGAGAACCCAAGGTGGTTGAAATTTCCAGCTGAGCCGTCCACTACGGGCGTTCTTCACAATAATATCGCGGCTTTGAAACGTTAATTCCCTGCAATTATTACCCCCTGCAACGGCGCACCAGCGGTTATGGGGCTCGAGTGCTGCACCATAAAACCACCACAACTCGGTTGGCGGGGCACCCTCCGCTATACGGCATTACTCGTAATCATATCGGGCTTCTGGCACCTTAAACACCAGCAATCGATATCGCTTTTTGGGAGTCATCCGTGAATCTAACCGAGTACCTATACACCCACTCATAGGAAGTGGACGATCTGTAACCCTCCACCACCACCAGTGCGGTTGTGCAAGAAGAGTCTATCCCCCGTATTCTAGAACGTCCCTTCACTAAACGCTTTACCTTCACTTGAGCAAGCCGATGGGAGCGCCGTCTCTAGTCGCGGCAAGTAACTGCGTATCAGCGATAATCTGCTGCGATTTTTTTAGTAGCGCAGCGTCATTTTCAGCCGAGCGGTGGCGCAGTGCTCAACTTTGTCAAGTGAAGGGTGGAAGTCGAGTCGAGGAGCGTTTGCGAATACGGGGGTATGTATGTATTACCTGCTGAAGCACGTACAGGCCCTCACATACGCGCAACACATTTTTTTTTCGCTCGGGCAGGTTACGCGGAAACTCGGCGCGTACACGTAAGCGCGTGATCACCTTGCGCAAGAGAACCTCGTTACGTCGTCATCGCGGTATACTTCAACAGAGCGCGGTGGAGGCCATGTCATTCGCGCACGCGCTATACATAGCCAGTGCCCCCGCCCCCTCCTTCGTTCAGGCATATACCGCATTCACTGGCGTAAGATGCGCACATTTCTTTACGCCAACATGTCCGTCGTTATTAAAGCGAAAGTGTTGTTGTAGTCGACGTTTATTTCCGGCAAGACAACTGAAAATGCCCGTGGTACTAGCATGAGAAAAGAATAATAAAATATGGAGAAAACGGCTGCCTTGCTGTTTATCTCCTCATAAAAGGCTGAGTCGAGAGCAAACAGTGACTTGGAGAAGGACCCGAGCAGGCACCTATCTGCGCGGGAACAGTGTACTCCACGCGATGTGCACCCCTAAAAGTTAAGCCGGAACTGCACACACCGCCCGGAGACGGATAACACCCTTGTACCACATGGTATTCGGACGCCAAAACAAACCAAGCATCTCGTCCACGAGTTCGAAAGGGTTTCGAACTGCGCGAGGAGGGTAGCACGAAAGCAGGAAAACCTACACACACACACACACACACACACACACACACACACACAATGTGTTCCCGTTTTTTTTGTACAGTCTTTTTCGCGTAGTTTAAAACATTTCTGAAACCATGAACCGACCAATTAAACATAGCGCACGCACGGACGGGCAGACGCGCGAACAAACGCATGGACGGACGTACGGACGGGAGCACAAACGGGTGGACGGACGGCCACACGGATGAATGAAAGCGCGTAAGGACAGACAGACGGACGGACGAACTCAAGAACGGACCGACGGGCGCACGAACGGAAGCATGGATGGACTCACGAAGGTACGGACGGACACACGCACGGGCGTACGGAAGCACGGACTGCCGGACGGACGGATGAACGCACGGACGGGCTCACGAAGGGACGGACGGACACACGCACCGACGTAGGGAAGCATGGACGGACTGGTGAACGGACGGACGCACGAATGGATCGGCAAAAGGACAGACGGATGGATGCTTCGCCTCACTCGTCATCATTCACTCCGTGGATACTCTGTGAAAACACCTAACGCCATCTAGTTATATTATTGCCAAGGACATATACACACAAAGCCACCTATTGAGCAACTCAAAAACTATAGTGGAGGCAACATACTACTACTACGACTACAGAGGAGGGAACGACCCAGGGCCTAAGGAGTTTCGCCCCTAAAAAAAAAAAAAAAAACTATGCTTAATTTAAAGTCTGGATTGTATCGTTGTGGGGAAGTTGCGTCGTGAATGATAATTAGGGTGAACACTGCTTGAAGCAATTAAACGCTGTCAACATCTGCATGGCAAGCACTGATGGGGACCGAGATGAAAAAAAAAAATCACACCATATCCACGAAATGAATGATGGCGAGTGGGCGAAGCGCCGGGGGATCATTAAGCCCCGTACATTGCCCACTCGATCTGGAAAGACGAAATAAAAGTTTATCCAATCCAATAAAAGTTTATCCAATCCAATCCAATGGAAAGACGTGTCAACAAGTGTTTAGAGTATATACGAAGCTGTTTATCAATCACAACGTGATTGATAAACAGGTGTTGTGATGTGGGCAGCATTTTCCTTTCATTATAACAACCCATAGGCATATCAGCCGGAGCGGAGAGGGGGGGGGGGGGAGGACAACGAGGGCGCAAGCGCCCCTCTGAGAAAAGTTGTGAAGGCTGAGCCCCCCTCCCCCTCCCCACTTTCGGCAGTGGTTACTCTTGGCTGCACGCTGTGGAGACCAACAAGTATAAGGCGCAGTTTCCATCACAGCAGTAATCACTCAATTATGTTCTGACGGGAGAATGAAATTACACGAGGCTATGTTACAACATAGTAAAATTTTGGCAACATTGCCGCTGTGATTATATATATATATATATATATATATATATATATATATATATATATATATATATATATATATATATATATATATATATATATATATAGTAATGGAGTGTATACTTAAAGGCTCGTTTTCCTGTTTGACGTATATTAACGAGATCTGACAGACAATAATGCCAACGAAAGTTTAGGGGAAGTTATCCGACCGAATATTTTAATGTAAATGTGAAGAAAGAAAAGTGGGTGAAAAGATCACTTGCCGTGGGCAGGAACCGAACCCACGACCTTCGAATAACGTGTTCAACGTTCGTTAGCAACTTTGTTGTCGTGTTGTTACATGACACGTACGTCATGATTTTCATGTTAGGATCTGTCGCTTTTGTTCGCCATGCAATCACGTCATACCATACCAGTTTTTGCAACATGTCATGTCAACGAAACCACAACAAGAGCAGCAAGACCATGAAATGTAAATCATGACATTCACGACATACATGTATATATTTTCATGTTATGACTAGTTAGAATATCCTCGTCATACAGTCATGTTATGCCATACCAAGCTTGGTATCGATACCATTATCGAAACGGCCAGGAGAGCTAAAAGTCGTAGGCCGCCAGACCAGACCAGACAGATCGACAGATCGATAGATAGATAGATAGATAGATAGATAGATAGATAGATAGATAGATAGATAGATAGATAGATAGATAGATAGATAGATAGATAGATAGATAGATAGATAGATAGATAGATAGATAGATAGATAGATAGATAGATAGATAGATAGATAGATAGATAGATAGATAGATAGATAGATAGATAGATAGATAGATAGATAGATAGATAGATAGATAGATACGCTCTAAGTCGCCGAAGTTCGCTAAGAAATGCTTCGCATTTAAAAACGTGTTTAACAATTTAGAGTACCTGGCACTCTACTATAAGAGAGCAAACAGCCGTCCCGTGGGCCTCACACTTGATGAGGCCGTGTGGCCGTGTCGACAAAAATTACGGCGGGAGCGAGTTGTTTGTTTAGAAAAAGTTGCTAGCGATTTAGAGTACTAGGTACTCGAGAATGAGAAAGCGTAAACATATGGCACAAAGCCGTCCCGTTTAGACATATTTGACAAATGACGGACACTGTGTTTAGAAAAAAGTGTTCACTGGTTTCAAGTACTTCGTGCTCAACTACGGGAGCACAGTAAGCCGTACCGAAAAAGCCCTTTTGAAGTGTGTTTAGAAAAAAATTGCCCGCAGCTTCCCTCGGGGGAACACTGAGGAGGATGCGGAGCATATAATTGGTTAACGGGGTGTTAAAGTGCGACTTACTTGGGTCGATGGCTTGTTAACGTGGTTGTGAAATGGGGTGTTAAATTGCGACTTACTTGGGTCGATGGCTAAATTGGTTAACGTGGTTGTAGGAGGGGGTGTTAAATGAGTGAACACGTACACACGTATGCGAAAGGGCGGCGCTGGTCGAAGGGACGTCGATCATTGTGTTTGTGGATTCGTTGGAATTCATTTCACCGTGACCTTGGACGTCGACGCGCCGTACGAACCAACCGACGAGCGGCAACTGAGCGAGCGAGCGCCGACCTTGAGTATATATACAGCGCGACGGCGCATGCACTGTCAGCTGTCAAATGTTCGAGAAGGGGGAGAAGCGCAACGGCGCATGCGCGCGCGTCAGCTGCCGATGTTCTCGAAGCGCGACGGCGCATGCGCGCGCGTCAGCTGCCGATGTTCTCGAAGCGTGACGGCGCATGCGCGCTACATTATACAGCTAGCGAATGTTCGTGAAGAGGAGAAGCGCACGCGGTGTGTAGAGGAGGAAGGGTGCACAGATGGTGGAGGAGTGAAGCGCGCGCAGTGTGTAGAGGAGGAAGGGATGCACAGATGGTGGAAGAAGGAGGAGAAAGCTTGCGGACGGCGCCGCACTACAAGCCTCGAGTATTAGATGCTCCGCATCTAAAAGTGGGTAACGATTCAGAGTACTAGTACTCTACTATGGGAGGGATAAAGCCGTCCCGTGGGCCAGTCAACGGAATGGTGTTGACTACTGAAGTTAGCAGCAACAAACATCGACTGCTGTTAAAGCGGCTGGTGTGAAGAAGGTTCGGAGTATATCTCTCCAGTTTCAGATACAGCAGTGGAACAAGTTTCCTCCCACATGTCTTCGGTGCTGCCATCGAAACTGCAAACACGTCCTCCGATACATGGAAGCCATGGGACTACACTCCTAATCAAGCACCCAAGTTTGTGTTAAAAAAAAAAAACGAAACTGGCAACCAAGCCCTAGATTACGCCAGGATACCATGGTTATACGCGAAAACACTTCTAGTGCGCTCAAGTGATAACTGATGCTTACGCATTTCCAACATGCTTAAACTAACCCCACATATTCGTAACTTGGCATCTTTTACGGTGATCATCAAATGAAAACGTTTCTTAAGATCGTGAGAAAAAAAAAACACAGCATATCCACCATATATAGTTTCATACAGTAATACCTAGAGAGGAATCTGGCACTGCGATCGCGTACCTCCGTGGGAATTATGGGAATTACAGGCTTCGGATTAGATTGGATTAGCTAGCGAACTGTCTACAGACCTTTTCTACAGCTTCAGTTTCGTTCTTCGCGCAGCACGGTTTGTGGGGTGCTGTGAAAAGCACTGAATCAGCGCCAGTGTTGTTCAAAGAGGCTTAAGACCACTAGGTTTAACATTTCCTGCAACGTTGAAGCTTTACGAGTCGTATGTCACAGTTTAAACGAAGCGTCGTCCACTCACCGCTGCGCCTATAGATGCAGCGTCTCATGCCAGTGCAGGATATTGCATCGAGTTCATGTTATTTCACTAGCGCATCTCGCCTAAACTTGTTTTAAATCTACTGCAAAACGGTGACGAAGGTAAGTAGACGCACCATCACGCTCCGCTGACTATACTTCACAACAAGTTGTATTGGGGCCGACCACTTGGACAGACGCACCTAGCATCGCAGAAGACGAACGTTAAGTGTTCCTCGCTCAATACTGTTCTATTATTTACATAAATAGATAATGCGTACCTTCGAGAGAAAAACAAGCATGTTTGTTTTCAAGCGTTCTAAAAAATAATTGATTGAATTTCGATGCCAAATCTGGAACACAATGGCAGAGCAATGCATACCCTGATGGTTGAATTTGCCAAGGTTTCACTTTTGCCGGCTTGCGACGAAAACTTTTTGCAATAAAGTTTGCGTAGAAATAAATTAAGCAAGTTTCAATTAAATACGAGTTCATAACACTTTGTCTCACACTCTGAAAAGAACCGTCGCGAATCTCAAGAACGTGATCCGTCCGAAGCAGATTCGAAGCCTGTACTTCCCATATTTCCCACGGGGTACAAGCATCGCAGAAGGAGCCCGCGTAGACACTAGAGCCAGATTCCCCTCTATGTATTATTGTACGAAACTCCATGATACCCACGGACTGAATGAACGCTTCGTCGTACTCATCTTCATTCAGTCCGTCCACGCTTCCGTCCGTCCGTTCGTTCTTGCTTCCATCCGTCGATGCGACCGTCCATGTGGCCGTTTATGCGTCCGTTCATCCGTCCATTCGTCCATCCGCGCGTCTGGCTGTGCGTCCGTCCATCCTACCAGGCATCCGTGTGTCCATACGTCCATCCATGCGTCGTCCTTGCGTTCGTCCGTGCTTCCGTCCGTGCTTCCGTCCGAGCGTTTGTGCCTCCATCCGAACGTTCGTCCATGCGCCCTTCCGTGTGCCCTTGCGTCCGTCTGTGCGTCCATCCATTCGTCCGTCCGTCCATCTAAGGCGAATTCAGACGAGCGAACGGAAGAGGGATTTTCGCAGCGACGGTGCATCACGAAACGTTTGCGTCATCGAAAGTTGCCGTTCTCGCTTCATCCGCTCTCATCCTTTCGTGGCAGAGATGGAAATGCGTCGCCGTTATTTCGATCCGTCCGTTTGACGGTCGTCTGTCTGCGATGAAGATGATTCAGCGTCGAATCTGTCAACATTGATTGGACTGGCGTGGCTAGGAAGCGGGCTGCCGGCTTAAAAGCAACGTGTTTTATTTTGCGTCGACGACCGAATGTGTTTCGTGTGACAGTGGAAGAGGCGAGTGGTTCTTGGTGGTGGCATAAGCGCGCTGCATGAGCATAGGAGTCGAGAGTATGCACGAGGATTCCGCAAGCATAGCTCCAGGTGTGTGCGTGTGACGTCTGTGCACCTGCGCCGGATTAAACTAATCACGTGACTTTTCGGCCCTCGGAGCAGCGAGATTTCGTCCTCGCGTGGGAATCTAGCTCTAGTGAACACTCCCAAGTACCTCCATCTCGCATCAATACGTGAATCGGTAAAGAAAAGGTCGAAGTGGTTTTGGGCAGTTACAAAATGCATTGACTAATTCAGGAAAGCACGTGTGTGTCAGTAATTATTAGCCACAAAAATTGCAATCCGCAAATAACGTGACTTATTGATTCTATTTTATTAACGCTTTTGTATCTTTAATTTCTAGATGTCCTTCTAATAGCACTATTTTTAAACGTATGACAGGTCTTATCACAGGTATAAATATGTTTTTTTTTTCAATACAACCAATATTCCGATTCTCTCGTTGGTATGTGAGACTCTACCGTTTCACCCCCATCGCAATGTGGCCGCCACGGCCGGGAGTGAACCGGCGACCTTCGCGTCAGCGGTCGAGTGCCACAAGCATGGCCGATCAGAGAAACGGCTCGACGACGCCCATTGTGAAGTGATAACTCAGCCTTCCTATACAGTTCTGTGCTTCCAAAGCAACTCACATTAACGGCTGGTCCCTTAACAGAAATCGTGGTCGTTGATTGATTTGTGGGGTTTAACGTCCCAAAACCACCATATGATTATGAGAGGGCTCCGGAAATTTTGACCACCTGGGGTTCTTTAACGTGCACCCAAATCTGAGTACACGGGCCTACAACATTTCCACCTCCATAAATCGTGGTTGTTAAAAGCGGGTGTACGCGGTAGTACAGTTGCCCTCCCCCCCCTCCCCCTACTGCAGGCACAAACCCCTTTCCGGACGTGCAGCTAGCTCGGCACCGACTCTTCTAGTGCGTGCATTTTGCTGCACAGGGCGCGGTCTATTTGCGCTGGCGAAACCGCGCACCGCCACGCTGCTCATGGATATAGTGATTATAAGAGGGAAAAGAAGAGAAAAGTGAGCCGCGTAACTGTCTGCATCAGGGTGCGACACCTCAACAGTAGCTCACAAGGGATGGGGGATTAAAGGAGGGATTAAAAGGATAGGATTAAAGGTATAGAGAGACAGAGAGAGAGGGAGAGAGAGAGATGCGCTAGGACAGCGAGCGATGACATATGAGAGATAGGAGAGATATGCTCACGGAGCCGCTCCTCTGGAGGGTATAGCGCACGATACGCCCCCCCCCCCCCCTTCCCCATCGAAAGCTAAAGATATCCACGCGCGCCCCTGTGCTCTTACAATCCACCCTTCACCTTCCCGGAGGACGGCGCCATAAATAAGCTCGTTGGCTCCCATACGGAGGGTCTCACTTTAATCGCGAAACTGAGAGTCACGTGACTTGGTTCGCGCGAAAAGTTATCATTAGTTCTCGGGTCGTGAAGCAACTCGTGTGACACTCAATTTCGAGATTGAAAATACGAACGTTGACTGAGGCTCGTCGTGAGTGAGGTTAGCATGCCCGTGTAACAAGGGTATAATAATAATAATAATAATAATAATAATAATAATAATAATAATAATAATAATAATAATATGTGGTGTTCAACGTCCCAAAACCACCACGTGATTATGAGAGGCCGTGGAGGAGTGCTCCGGAAATTTCGACCAGCTGGGATTCTATACAAGGCAGAAGTCGTCATCCCGTTCTCCTTTGTGAATGTACTAATCCACCTTTAATGTTTTCCTGTGCTGCCCTATACCGTTTTGGCAGGGTTTCTCGTATACGGGCTGGGGGAACCGAAATTGCTAGAACGAAGGCCTCCGAGACCAGAAGGCGTTTCGTGACTTTCGATGCCATGGCGCATGCACCGTGGTATCGCAAAAAAAAAAAAAAAGGAGGGGAATTTATCTTCGTCCACCTCAGAGAGCTTTCCGCACCTAACGCGGTTTTGCACAGCCTCCAAGATCGAGGCGCAGAAAGTTTTCAGCGCCGCATCTGGCTTCGCAGAGCCACCATGATCGGCCAGCCTTTTACCAAGTGACGAAGCGATGTGATGCCGTCGCAGTGTGACGCCACTCACGATGACAGTACACGCGACGGTCCATGACATCAACTTACGTGATGTCACGATTACGTCGCACATTTCCACGATGTGCCGCGTCATCCCAACGTCATGTGACAACGTTATCGCATGACAATTGTTTGCATCACTTCTTAAAGGTACCAACTCCGACTTTTCACTCTTCGAGGCCGGCGAAGCATCTTATAAGGCTTTCTACATTAAAAACGAAAAAGCGCAAGAGATTACAATATTTTCGAACGCACAGTGACCGGCAGGTGCAAGCACTGTGCGCAGACTAGCCGTTGTCTTCCACAAGGATGTGAAACCTGCCGTCTGAACACAGCCATTCCTTCCTCTCTCCAACCCTACGTGAGAGGACTGGGAGGCGACTGCTGCTTAGCTGCTCCGACCTCGGGGCCCAAGAGGCCCGGATTGCCCGAGCAAAAGCAGCGATATTGTCCAATGACGCCCCGAACGGCAGGATGCCACCTAGTCTGTAGGGCCCTTTCGGTGGTCCATACTCCATTTTATATTAGGCCTAAAGTTTTCCACCTAATATTTTATATTAGGCCTAAAGTTTTATGTTAGGCCTAAAGTTTTTCACGCACGAATGATCGCCCTGACACGTCCTCGCTTACACTCGGTATCTCCTAAAAGATCGTCTAGACATATGAGCTCGGATTCGGAGAACGCGAAATGTAGTGAAGCGGCGCGGTATGTATAGACTGGGAGCATGCGAGCGGAACGCCGAGTGCCTGGTGCTTCTTGAAATAAACACGAACACGAAAGGTTCGGCATATCCACGCACGGGGAAGCCCGAGGGTTAGTTGCGCATCCGTGTGCTCGGATCGATTGAATTTTGCATGCACACGTCTTGGTGGAAAACGAATTGAACGGAGCAATAGCGGGAAAAATACCAAGGACCGCTTGTTCAAATGGCTAATTCCTCGTCAGGTTGCGGAATCTGCGTTCTATTGAGTCTGAAAACTAACCGAGATGACTTGTGGACAGGCGGGCCATCTCGCTTTTAGACTTTGTTCGAAGCAAAGCATGACCTTAATTCTGGCGTAAATTAAAACATAACCCTTATTTATTAAAACGACATGACCGACATGGCAAGACGTGTATTCCCCCATGCAAGTTTTGCTATATATGACAATAGAGAATCAAAAAAAAAAAAGCCGAGCAAAGGAATGAACAGCGAACCTATAGATATATGATGCATACAGGGCCCGCAATCGTATACAGTGCGTTAGCCAGCCTTGGAGCAATTTCGTAGCCGTGGTTTCGTATGCGCGTTCCATAAATTAAGGCTTAGCGTGTTGCGTGGCCAGCATGCACCGGCGATGCATATAGGCTAGCGCGATAAACCAGGCGATCCAGACGTATTAACGAGAACAGGAGCCAAAACAGAAGTTATAGGGCGGCGGCAACGGTGGCCCGCATGTTACGAAACTTACGCCCCAGTGGAAGAAAAGGGGTTGCGTTGAACCCGGGCTACCGTATAATGCGGCATATAACGAGATAGCATAGCGGTGTCTTGCTTCTAAAGAGCGCAAACAAGGCCGGTTTGAGAAAGTTTGTCTTGCAACTTAATCCCTAAATTGAGACGGATTGAGACAGTTTGAGTGTTATTTTTTTTTTTTCGGAGTTGCCGGGTGATATTGCTTTTTTTTAATCGCCTTCCGTTTGTTTTTTTACTTGCTATAAGTCGATAAATACATTGGTCGGTGTATTGATTCATCCTCCCTCACCCCTCTGAGAAAACTCTCAGCACCTAACGGGTTTCGCAATGCTTCCAAGATCGGAGGCACTGCAAATTTTCTGCCCCTAACCTCGTTTTGCGCTACACGAGTGATCATCCCACCGTTGAACAATCAACGATGTAATGCCATGACGTTATCGACGAGTCAAAGCGACTCGTAATGACGTCATTGAGGTCTCACAAGTTTTGCCCTTCATGTGATGACAACGTCACCTATTTTAAATCACTCGCGTTGAAGCCGACCATACCGGTTAAGTTTGAAGTTCGTTGAGGAAGCATGTAAGGCTTTGTGTAAGGCTCTTGTACGTTAACCATTATTGAAGCGAAGCTTGTTATGAGATAGGGTCTATATTCAATCAAGAGAAGCATGAACTACTGGATGAGTTGGTAAGTCATGTTAACGATGGTGCCCGAAGAAAAGAACAGCAACAAAAAACGAAGCATTGCAGGAAGAATACCAAACACAGCGCAATCTATCAACTGAGAAGGTATTAAAATAAACCATATATATATATATATATATATATATATATATATATATATATATATATATATATATATATATATATATATATATATATATATATATATATATATATATAGAGAGAGAGAGAGAGAGAGAGAGAGAAAGAGATTTTAAATAGGCCAAATCTAGAACTGAAATCAGCTGAAATAAGGCTCTCTTTAAACCGACCAACTTTCCTTTAAAACAATGGTAATAAATTACCAATTACTATTATTAATTTCTTATCATGTTATAGAGACAAGTAAAGTATTTATGTGCCCGTAGAGCCTTATTTTGGGTAGTTTTAGTCCTGGCCTTGATCCAATTAAAACAAAAAATGTTCCTCATATATGTCTGTTGAAATAAATTCTCAGTACTCACTAGGTAACAGTTCGCAAGGCCTCCGAGGCTTGGCGCAGCGTGTTTAAAGCCATTTTTCTAAGTATGACATTAAGCACCAGATTATATTTCAGCATCAACGCTCTCTGACAGATGTTCAAATATTGTACTCACATAAAATGGTTTGGCAGTTTAGTTCTGAGGGAAGGTATCTGAACAAGTATACACAACCCCCCCCCCCCGTTCAGCTGTATAATTTCCTTTGAAAGATTATGCGTGTTTGCGTAATAACATTGAAGGTCAGACTTGTTTTGTCAAAAATTCGGTACCTATTAAAACGTATACCCGCAGCAGTTGATAGAGGGCAATTTCATGTTGTAGATTAACTTGAGGACCAGCTGTAGAGTATTGCACGGATAACCTTACCATAACTACAACGTGTTATAGAATTCAAGCAACAGCTACATTTTAAAGCTCACATTGAACAGCCTGCCTCGCTTTGTAATGTACAGTCGCACTCAATACGAGTTGCAACACGCCGTCTGGGCTCAAGATGGCGCCAACGCGGAAAATCTGCATCTACAATGAAAACAGTTGATGAATTAAAACTCTTCCACTTAGCGGTACTTTAAGAACCAATTTAACGTTTAGTGGTTTTATTGTTCACGCTTAGAATCACTTCAAGCACAGCCAGCGTGTTGCAGCTCAAATTGAGCGCTACAGTACGTGTGCATGTTCCTTGGCGTGTATGCTATAGGCCGTGCAATGTATCTACTACACGCCCACCGTAACTTTCTAGTAGTAGGGCAGTCACCACTGTAGCGGGCAGGCAGAAGAAGAATTATGCTGCTACATCGAATGACAAAAAAAAATCACAGCTTATTCACGGAGTGAATGATGATGAGTAGGGCGACGCGTCCGTCAGCCCGTCCGCGCTTCCGTCCGTCCATTCGTTCTTGCTTGCGTCCATACGTCCGTCCATCCGCCCGTCCGTGCGTCTGTCCGCCCATGCATCCGTCCGTCTGTGCATCCATCCGCGCTTCCGTCCGTCCGTTCGTTCTTAATTCCGTTCATCCGTGCATCCGTCCGTGCGTCCGTGATCTATTCATGCGTCCATCTAGTGAACACTCCAAGTACCGCCATCTTGCATCGATCATTTCTTCATATATTCATGATAAAGAAGTACCGCCATCCAGCGGACATTCCAAGGACTAAACAAGAGGTGGCTACCTACTACTACTACACCTACTACTACTACTACTACTACTACTACTACTACTACTACTACTACTACTACTACTACTACATCGCGGACACACGACCCACGGCTTAAGGAGCTTCGCCCCTAAAACCAACTGGTTTATCTATGGCTTGTGCATGCCGCCTCGCGCCTGCATTTGCTTCGTTGTCGTTGCTGTGTCGGTATCAGCAGCGCGCGACACACCCTCTGTGCCATTCGTCATTCTGCCGATAAGCGATGTACGCATGCAATACACATCTGTAAGGCATTGTGTACACTTTGTGCTTCACTTTGTGCCGCAGTCGGACCCCGAAGCGAGAGCCCGCGAAGCAGAGAGGCGGCACGCAGGCGGCGACAAGAGAACCTCGACTCAGGACCTGTATCGGCATTGCCTTCTCCAAATCTGAACTGCAACCTCTATTTCCAGATCCCCTCGCCACGTACTTCAGCAACCATAAAGTTGTAATTTTCAGAGGAAAACGCGTCCAACAGCTTTGTGATCAGTAATGTAATCCTTGTACATTATTGCATCGATATGTTAATTACTAAACATTGCGTATATAAAGGTATATACAATCACCAAATCAACGTCTTTATATGTACGGTAGATGACTTGTACAGAAAATTCACGGGTTCTCCCGATCAGTCCGGAGCATGCTTCTTCACCATCTCCCATATCTTGAAGTTGGCGAGATTTTTGGATGAAACTGCAGAGTTCATTTGAACAACATGTAACGAGTAACGTGGAACCTCCCGTTTACCGAAAGATGGTAACGTAGGCGCGCTACCCGTTACCAATCCAAAAACAGTTGCGCGTGTGTGACTAAGTTACTGAAAAAGGGTAACGCGTTACTATAGTGAAGGCGTTGCTCGAAACGCGTTTCCTGTTAACCCTGCTCACAGCCAACGACGTCCAACGCCAACGCCGGAATACCTGCGAGACTCTCAACTCTTAACGACGTTAAAATACCTGACTCGTTCACTGGATTCCGTGCCGACTGGTTGTGCCCTCGCGGTCTCCGACGTCAGCGTAGCTCTGGCCGACTGGGCTCGCCCTACGTCATCTCTGACGCCGATCTCCGACGACAGCACAGCTCTGACCTACCGGACCTGCCCTACGCCATCTCCTGACGCCGACAAGAGCTCTCGCAAGTGGTGCCCCTTCCTCGGACTCCTGTGAACCGTGTTTCCATCTTCCCTATCTCTCCTATCCATCGATATGTCCTCGCTCGCTGTCCCAGCGCATCTCTCTCTATATATCTTCTTTACTTCTATCCTTTTAATCCCTCCTCACCCCCAATCCCTGTGAACTACTGTTGAGGTGCCGCCCCCTGATGCAGACAGTTACGGGGCTCACTTTTCTCTTATTTTCCCTCTTATGGCCACATCTCTAAAATACCTTATATGCAGACGACGCGCGCTCTTCGCTGAAGGTCATTGACCGAATCGATCACTCATTTAATCGACATAAGGCAGCTGACCATTCTGGAAACAGTTTATGTTATGGTACGGTTGAACGGAAGCAGCTCCACACGCGTTAAGTGCCGTCAAGCCAACGACATAGTAACGTTAACAGAAAACAGAACACGCCGGTATATACTTGACCGTGAGCGACACCTAAACACACGAAGCCTGGATGAAAAGCCAAACCGAGCCAAGTATTTCAGGCCAGCCAGTTGTCTCGACTTGTGACACCCACGTCGCAAAACGCAAAACACGCTATATACCGGGCTCAGTGTCAAGAAATGAACTTCGTGTATTTGTTAACTTTTTTTTCTTCTCGTGTAGACGGGCCTCGACGTATCGTTGAATTCTCTGCGTCTACCTAAGACGCGCGAATGTACAGCGCATGTTACAGCACGCACGAATAGATCTGCCAGTGACTCCCTGACGCGGACAAGACATACACGTCAAATTTTTCCGAAACCCCGTCGTCTGTAGTTCAACGTACGCGTCCACTCAAAGCGAAACATGTTCAGGGCGTTTTATTGTTTTTGTTTTTGTTTTTTAACTTCAAACCAACTCTCGTTTCATGACTTTGCCGCAGAGAATTTGACCCTTGAACGAGACAAGTTTTACAGCGAGCAAGCCGTTGAGAGGGGTGTAAATAAACGTACGTTTGAGTTTACCTTCAGGTGCAACGACTTTATCAACGAATCAACATTGCAGACGCTGCACCTGCCACATAACGCGCTATAATTTTCATCGAAGCGTCAATTAAAAAAAATTGCCCGCAGCTTCCCTCGGGGGGAACACTGAGGAGGATGCGGAGCATATAATTGGTTCACAGGGTGTTAAAGTGCGACTTACTTGGGTCGATGGCTAAATTGGTTAACGTGGTTGTGAAATGGGGTGTTAAATTGCGACTTACTTGGGTCGATGGCTAAATTGGTTAACGTGGTTGTAGGAGGGGGTGTTAAATGAGTGAACACGTACACACGTATGCGAAAGGGCGGCGCTGGTCGAAGGGACGTCGATCATTGTGTTTGTGGATTCGTTGGAATTCATTTCACCGCGACCTTGGACGTCGACGCGCCGTACAAACCAACCGACGAGCGGCAACTGAGCGAGCGAGCGCCGACCTTGAGTATATATACAGCACGACGGCGCATGCACTGTCAGCTGTTGAATGTTCTCGAAGCGCGACGCCACATGCGCGTCCACTGGAGAATCAGGAGAATTGTAGATGTCGAACGCGGTGTGTAGAGGAGGAAGGGTGCACAGATGGTGGAGGAGTGAAGCGCGCACGGTGTGTAGAGGAGGAAGGGATGCACAGATGGTGGAAGAAGGAGGAGGAAGCTTGCGGACGGCGCCGCACTACAAGCCTCGAGTATTAGATGCTCCGCATCTAAAAAAAAATGACAGCATATCCACGAGGTGAATGATGGCGAGTGGGGCGAAGCAC
>NC_051167.1:121286999-121299499 GCF_013339725.1 Rhipicephalus microplus
AGCTCGTCGAGTAGTCGGTATCAGGTGTCTCGGGTTCTTAGTTTTCGTGGGTATTCTTCAGTATTTTTTTGTTTTGTAGCACGGTTTTTCTCGCAATCATAGGCGTGCCTCGGTTTCTCTAATAGGTCGTGGGCAGTGGCGTTGCCAGGCAGTAGCAGTCAGAATCCATGACGTTAAACCCCAATAATTATCATTACAGTACTTTGCGCCCCCCCCCCCTTTTAGGTGACTAGGCCACATGCGAACTTAATGTGCGCTGTGTATTTCACTTCGCTCCACTTAACAGCCTGCCGTTTGGTCACGATTCAGGACCGTAGCAAGAATTTTTTTAGGGGTGGGAAAGGGAGCGGGTGGCCTACTTGTTCAAAGCTTTAGAAAACCCATATTTTTTTATTTATTCTCGGCAAAGCACACGGCTTCATCTGAATTGCGAGAATTAAGAGCCGGGGCCTCTATAGTCTATGTGCGCTTGCAGAATGCATTGAAATTAAAATTAGCTAGCCCAAACTTGAGCTTTAACTGCACTTCAATAAACAACGGTTCACATCTAGAAGCACAAGCATTTTGCCGAGCTTGTACTGATCCATGTTTGGTTTGCTTTGCTTTTATTCAAGGCAAAATTGAACAAGATTGCCTTGGGGGACACGACTAAAGGCTGAGTAAATGCCTGACTTGGTCGTGCCACCCTGGCAGCAAAGCAGAAACACACCGCAAGTACAGTACGCAGAAAATTACAACATCACGTGTTATCTTACACGGGTACCATAGTCGAACAGGAACTGCCAGAAGTGCGAATAAAAGAATAGAAATATAAACAGTCCTTATTCTAGTGGCGGCAAATACAAACAAATTCACGTTTTCTATCAAATAAATTAACAAGAGACATCTTGACTAGGAAATCGAGTTGCTACTTAAAAACGCAAAACAGACTAGGTACAGGAAAACTGTCCTTTGTCGTCCTTTTTTAGTATCTTGTCTCTTTTGCGCACTTAAGTACGGTTCAGATTGCACTGAGAAGACGCGGTTCAAATTTGGCAACACACTTCGATTCTCTCCCCCTCCCCCCTCAACGAGAGACACAGAAGCAGATCCAGCTCCCTCGATCTCCTCGGTATGTCGTCGTTTTTTTCAAGCGAGCCGAAACGCACGCCCACACGATGCGTCGACCTCGGTCCGTAATTTACACACCACCCCCCACTTCGTGTTCGCCCGCGTCTGCTCAGGTAACCCGAGTATCGCGAGAAGTCGCGGCGGTGGTCGAGCGAGAAGGCAAACCGTAGCGCGATTGTGGGCGGCGAAAGCACACAAAAAAGTCACAGCACATCCACGGAGTGAATGATAATGAGTGGGGCGAAGCGTCCGTCTGTCTGTCTGTCTTTCCGTCTGTTTGTCACTCACACTAGCGCCATCAGCTGAGTGAGTCATACAGCTAAGCGGTTACGAACCGGTCACAAGAGACATGCGTGGACAGACCCACGACTTCAGAAACTTCGCCCCTAAAAAAAAAAAAAAAAACTGCGCATACCCACCGACGAATGAGACGCCGGTGACGGATGTCTAGCCGAACGTCTCCCCCTTTCCTATCTCACTCTCTCTCTATTCCTTCTCCATTGATGTCAGAGAATGTGCACACGGGTCAGAACATGAAGCTCTGGGACGAAACTCTCTCTCGGGAGCGCGCCGAACAAAAGTCGGCGACGGAAAGAAGCCAGACCGCTGTTCTCTATTATAGGACGGCCGCTCAGACAATAGGCCGCAGTCCCGCTGGGGTTTGGTGTTCCGGCGTTAGCGCAATACGCTGCAGGGGTTACCGGACGCTGGTGGCGACATACTGCGGCACTCTTCGGATGCTACTGTGTCTTAGGGAAAAGCACTTCGTGCGCCGTCAGCGTTATTTTCTTCCGAAAGAGAAAATCATTTATTGAGGCAGCGTGTTGAAGGTCACGCCGTTTCTGCAGAACTTTATTACACCAGCCACCGAAGCAGACGGCGGTGTTTCCGTGACACGGCCAACACGAGGAATGCAAGACACTGCCCCACAGATCTATGGTCGATTCATTGATGTGTGGAGTTTAACGTCCCGAAACCACGATACGGTTATGAGAGACGCCGTAGTGGAAGGCTCCGGAAATTTCGACCACCTGGGGCTCTTTAACGTGCACCCAAATCTGAGCACACGGGTCTACAACATTTCCGCCTCCATCGGAAATGCAGCCGCCGCAGCCGGGATTTGAACCCGCGACCTGCGGGTCAGCAGCCGAGTACCTTAGCCACTAGGCCACCGCGGCGGGGCCCCACAGATCTATGAACAACTGAACAAAAAAGTGTTTTTTTAAATATGATATCCGTCATGAGGCACCACATGATAGGTTCTCTCTCCCATGACCACAAAGCACACTTGGAGGCTAGGCGACGAGGGAGAGCAGGAGAGGGCCAGAGGCACTGCAGGCTTCCTGCGCGTCACAAGGTTTCACACAACACTTGGTCACGTCGTCGGCTCACCTTTGACAAATCACCAACGTCGTTTGATGACGCCCTCGTGCGATCTGACGTCACATATTTCGGCGATCTAGGACGTCACCGTGACGGTATCAGGTGCCGATTGGCGCTGTGAGACGCTGATACTGCCTCAGCGGGACACCTGTTCCGACGGTCTATTCCGGCTTATCGTAGTTCATGAACTAGAGGCACCCGTTGTACAGAACTTAAATAATAACAATGGCATTATATAAGTTAAACAGAAACAGCCCCTCTGAGGGTGCCACGTTAGGGTAAAGGGGAGAAGGCTCAAATTTCTGCTTTTATTGGGAACGAACTGTATAATTATCCTATAAATGTATTCGGTACATTACTGGTATCCTACAACGCGACGGTACATAAGTCCTCGTCTCCTGGTTTGTAAAGGAATAAATCTGGTCAGTCTGATGGGCAAACGAAGAAATCCAACGGTCAATTTAGGTTCCTTCAAAAGCACGACTGAGAGGTCCTGCTCACGTCTGAGGGCCCGGCGTCGCAGCTCTCTGCGCTGACTCGGGCTGCCGATGTCATCGTGGCGAGAGGCATGGCCATGTGGACGAGGCGTCAGACCGCGCGGTGGCCCAGGGACCCCGGGGGTCCTAACACGCCTGCTAATAAAGTTTTCCTGTCTGTCTAAGGCCCTCACTCTACTATTAGGAGCCTTAAAATGTGTTCGGGAGTCGTTGAAGCACGAGACGTTGTATACAGTAAAGAAAGGTAATTTAGTTAAACGTTACGGCTCATGAAAAAGTACGAAACAAGAACACCGTGCACAAATTATGGGGCCCAGATGCTAAGAACAACCTTGCCCTCTGTGTTAAACCTGTTATCGCAAAATGATTTTGACATTTATTGTTGCAAGTTTGCACTTCATGCTTTTTTGGTGAGCAGATGTCTAAAACGTCAGCTTTGAACTTATCTTTGATGTGTTTTTTATTGCGTGCAGAATAATGTATGCTTTCTGTGTGTTTATACTCATGTACACCACTTTCTGTATGGAACCACTGCATCCTGAACTGTAATCGGCTGGGAAGCCTAGTCAAGCTCACAACAGCTTTTTCTCCCCATGCCCTCTACTTCCTGAAGCGGAAAATAATTGATTGATTGATTAATTGATTGATTATTTTGTTGATTGATTGATTGTAACTCATATGTCGCACAGGCCACGCAACGCCACACAGGCAAACAGCTCACCAGTCTCTCCACGTCAACGTCGTCGTCTTTCAACGACTGGCACATCAAAACACGAGCTTCTATTGAAGGCGCTAGCCATGTGCCAGCAAATTACGCTGTGCGACACTGACACGCGAATCACAATACGCGACTGAATGAATTATAAAAGAGGTCCGTGTCCATCAGTACGGCAGCGAGCGCTCGTGAAAGACGAAACTGCCGATGACCCAGAATGAACGCTATACTTACCCATGAAATGCGAGCACGGAGAGGTCATTCCTTTCGCCGCTTCCTCGGAACGATGGGTCTGTACTTGCGAGTGGTCACCGACACCCCGTAACCGGCCGACCGAGGTCGTTGCATCCCACGCCGCCGAGGTTGCCGGCTACAGGGCGGGGTGCGCTCGGTTCCTGGAAGAGTGGGACGACGCACGAGCGAAACCCTTGGTCGCGGCTAATTGATAAATTACGTGAACCGAGAGATGAGTCACAGCGCATCGGGCAGCGCTGAACCAAGCGTACGCACATAACAGACAAGACAATAGACTGATGGCAAGAAGCGCGACCCTTTCACGGACATGCCATGGATTTGCGCAGAAGATGGTTTTACTGAGGGAACGAAAGGCGAGCCCGAGACGATGTCTCACGGACTGTCTCAGGATACGAAGTTACACGAACTATGCATCAACAGCAAAAGCCAGCCCAGTGGTGTTATCAACGCGACTGAAACGCGATGTGAAAAGATAAAGCGGCGTTATATTGAAAGGCCATGATTCCAGAGCGGACTGCGCTGAAAAAAAGATCGTTTCAAGCAAGAAAAAAAATTTGTGGAGCTTTATTATGTGCCAGCTTGGTGTGTTGTTCTTTATATTGCATTCTGTATCAGCGGCGCGGCCGACGTGTGTATATGTCACAGAAACTTATCGATATGAACATTTCCATTTCCGCTTCATTTTGTGATGCGTTCAGTCCGTCGAAGTATGCATTACATCGCGATTACCCAATACCACGAGTAGCCCGTCGACCCCCTACATATGCCCTTTTACGATGATTGTTTGCGGCCTAACGCAGCTACCGCATTCACTCGCATATAGCCCCCACTGGCTAGCACAGGCTCATATGTTCGCTATTGTTGGCTAAATTCCAGTTAAAGATGACCAAAAAAATGTCGATGTCGGTCAGTGCTGGCTAATGCACGTTATACTATGACGCAACACTAACACTGTCTTTATTTGATCTCGTGTTAAAACCATAGGAGTCCTCGAAATGTTTTCTGTTTGATCTTCTTCTGGAGCATGGGGCCTTTCGTTCCATTTGCCTACTCTCTTGCAGGGCAGCAAGTAAAGGAATACTTGTACGCCGAGAAATGTCTCTGCGTTTATAGACACAAAATTATTTCTTTCTTTCTTTCTTTCTTTCTTTCTTTCTTTCTTTCTTTCTTTCTTTCTTTCTTTCTTTCTTTCTTTCTTTCTTTCTTTCTCTCTCTCTCTCTCTCTATGGTTGCGGCATTTGTTGAATTTACTAACCATAACAAAAACGCAGCCGGAATCGAACAGCCAACATGAAAGCTGAACAGCACAGCGCCATTATCACATACCGTCCGCAACGGATATCACAGAGGATATATACGTCGAAGCAGTCACCCTGCCATCTCCGAAGGAATCCACTGGGGCCGATAGCCCGCGCTAATTGATACAAATGGCTGGGTTCCAGCCTGCCAAATTCGGGTCAGCTGGTGAGCACCGTTATCACTGCACCACTGGGGTGAACGGCTGACATGCAGGTATGTTTCTGTACAGCCCCATAGGTAAGGGCGTTTGTTAGCCGCTGTAAAACGAAACACCCTTAAAGGTGTAATAAAGTTAAGACCGCAGTGATGCTTCTTGAATTTGCCTTCATTGAGGTTAAGGTTAAGGATGATGTATAGGTAGCTGGCGGATCTAGCCTTGCATAATTTATAGGCAATTGCCCCGCCTGGTTTCCTATTTGCTAATTCTAGCTAATGTCCTTTGTTTGCTTTTTTAACCAAGCACGAGCAGGCTATTAAAATAAAAATCGCGCATAGCGCGACGTAAGCCTGCATAAGACGGTGGCCTCTGTGCTGTTGAATGATTTGTGGGGGTTTAACGTCCCAAAACCACCATATGATTATGAGAGACGCCGTAGTGGAGGGCTCCGGAAATTTCGACCACCTGCAGGGGTTCTTTAACGTGCACCCAAATCTGAGTACACGGGCCTACAACATTTCCGCCTCCATCGGAAATGCAGCCGTCACAGCCGGGATTTGATGCCACAACCTTGCGGGTCAGCAGCCGAGTACCTTAGCCACTAGACCACCGTGGCGGGACCCTCTGTGCTATTCCACATGCAGTAATGTACCGGTGCTCTATCTCGCTGCACCATATACTTCAAACATAATTGTCACTTATCACCAGTCACATGCGAGATCTGTAGCATTCAAAATTTTCAAGAGAAGTCGCAACACCCGTTTCCTGAAGATCGAGTGACTGATATTAGAGAGTTTTAGCACTGCGGAACGGTGCTACGTACGCATCACGCAAGCGCCTTGCGTTACGTGGCGTCGTTTGCCACTAATCGGCTTTTAGTACGCCGTAGTACCCGGGTACGTAACGAGCGTGAAGCGTGTTGCGTCATCTGGTAGATCAAAATAGAAGCACGTGTTGTTGACAGCTATTGTGAGCCAATCCAAGTGTAATAGCCAGATTATGGCCATATTTTAAGCCACAGAGCCGGTCGGTGCTTGCCTTCGATGCCGCCATTTTGCAAAACGAAGTCTCGCGCTGTCGCGATTTTGTTCGAGAGCGGCGCGATCACCTCAGACGTACGCACGCACGCATGTCATGCGTGCGTACGTAACGGCTGCGTACGTAGCGCGATACGTGCGCGTTGCGGTCTGCGCATGTGCACTACGCAGAACGTGGCGTCCTTACGTACGCAACGCCGCCACGTACGCAGCGCACGCAATACTAAAACTCTCTATTGTGTTTGCCCTCATCGTGGGATAGTTCTTTTGCCGCGAGACCAAACACGCAACTTCAAGCTCAACAGCGCAGTGCACATTAGTCAGCGGGCTGTATACACTATATACGACAGGGTACAATAGATATATTTACGTCGCGCCACCATCTCCGGCGAGATCCTCCGAGGCCGATAAAGGCCGGCGCTAATTAATACAGATGGCCCGACCCGGATCGACTGGGGACCGCCGCCGCGTCCCACCGGAAACGGAGCCGACGGGCCCCGACCCTGGCTGGGTCTCGCACGGCGGCAATGAACGAGGACGGATATATGTGGCCTCGCCCGTCACAGCGTTATATAGCGTCCGAGCCGCCACCTCCGGTCGCTCCCGTGCCGACGCCGTTGATCGGTTTGACACGCGCCCTGATTGCACGTCGTTCTATCACGCACCCGGCCACCTCCCTATCTGGCACTGCGGTGGCCCGTTTCGTTCTCTCTGTATAAATGACCAGTGCCGCGTTGACCCTGATTGGGCGTTTCTGCTTCGATGCGCGGCCTCGGTTCGGCAGATTCGCATTTCGTCCTGGTGTTTATTGCGGCGAAAGCCTTATGGATTCGAGGCGCATAAATAGAGAAATACGGCGTCGACACGAGGAGTGCACAAGGTAATGTAATACACAATAAAGAAAAATTCCGCCATATCCACGAAGTGAATGATGATGAGTGGGCGAAGCTCCGGAGGTAAACCTGGTAAACCATGAATCCTCTGTACATTTTGCCCACTCGATTTTATTACATCGCTCCCCCTAGCGTACGTCGCCGCACTAAATCGAACGATTGCCTTCAACCAATGACACGCGCCATATGTGACATCATTCCTATTTTATAAGATCTCGCGTCTTTCATCAACTACAAGCACCGCTTTCTAGTTTATAACATCTTGCATCTTTTCATCATCAGCTACAAGTACCACCATCTAGTAAACACTACAAGAACTAAACGAGAGGTGGCTACATACAGGAGACGGTACCGCCATCTAGTGAACACTGCAAGAACTAAACTAGAAGTGGCTACATACAGGGGACGGTACCGCCATCTAGTGAACACTGCAAGAACTAAACTAGAGGTGGCTACATACAGGCTACAGGGGACGCACAGCCCACGCCCTAAGGAGCTTCGCCCCTAAAAAAAAAAATCACGACGATGTCGTCATACGCGACCTTTCTGCCCTAGCCCTCCCTCCCCGCCACCCCAATCCCACTGCCCCCTTTGGAGAAATGAATATCGACGCCTTTTTACATTAAAATGCCGCTAGACAACTTTTAAAAATGAGGAGCGCATTATTCTTTTCCGGCGTTTGCTATCTTCGGAATATAACTCATTACGCCAGTAGTTGGTTCACATGACGTCAGGATGAAGCAAGCTCGAGAATGGTCGGTGTATATCTGTTGCGAATCGCCTCCTATCCTGCTTCGCCATGTATACTCGAACATCCGTTCTCCTCGCATCGTACGCGACAATCACTCGCGATAAACTGATTTCACTTCGTTGTCTGTATTTACGACTGCGAAAGTGGTGATAGCCCCCAAGTGGACGATAAGCGTGAAATCCTAATCGGTTCAATGCTCAGTACTGTAGATCCACCAGTTTTAAGGAGGAATAAGTGGCGAGTAGGAGCTAGCGCTTGCGGGAAGGGTAGAGAAGACGAGAAAGGAACTATACTATCTCGCCTTTGAACTCGGCGTGGTTTGACGGCCCTTTAGGCAGTGATATATAGGCATTCATCGCGTTAAAGATGATGAATGCTATGAACATATATAAAGCGAGAGATGGAGAGACATATTCGTGAATTACATGACACTGTTCGGCATCCATCATGGAAAGTGCAGCCAGCGTTATATTCGAAAAAGCTGCTTTCATAACACATAATGCCACGCTCGTACGGGCCTTTACGTAAGCCCCTTTCGCGACCTTAAATCCCACAAAACGCACCCACTATCATTTGCCCCTATTACTAAACAGCCAAGACACAGGAGAATTCCGGCTTCTCCGGAGATACGACGTTGATTGAATTCCCAGGAACTCCGCCCTCACCGTATTGCGTCATTGCAAAACCACATTCCCAGATTCCCGACTGACGTGCCTTGGGGAAAAAGATGTCGCTTATTTTGTTACCAGCCACGCGATTCGCCCTCAGATGAAACTTGTGTGCGCAGATGCTGACGTCACTGCGCTTGCTTAACCTCCGCAGTTCTCTGTCGCGCAATCGCGCGCTTTGCGTTTGAGTCTTTCTTAAAGGGGCCCTGCAACACTCTTTGAGCATGGCCAGAAAACGCTCCCGATCGGTAGTAAAGGCTCCCGACAACACGCGAGTCAAATACTATAGCGCAGCACGCAGGCCGCAATTCACAATAAATTATCGAAGTCAGCTAAAAATCGCTTTCTCTTCTCTCGACAAATCCCGCTATATACCCCAGAATCACACGTAGCAAGCTCATCCGTCAGCCATTGGATGATTTGAACATAGCGGGGTCGCTCTTTACAGAGATCACCGCGAAAGGCCGCTACTTGTCCACGCGTGCGCGCGCAATCACACTGATAAAAGCCGCGCATTCAAAAAAAAAGAAAGAAAAAAAAGGCAGATCCCACCTACAGTGGGAATCGATGATATGCGAAGCACGAATAAGAAAGGTTGATATGTCACTTTAAAATCAGCACAGCGTTACGAGGTGGAGACAAATGATGCCGTACACGACTTCCGTGTCATGATTATTATGTTTGGATGTGTCGTTTACCTTCGTCATCTATTCACGTCACGTGATACCAAATTTAGTATATGTGGAGCTAGCGAAACGACCGCGAGCACGCTATGAGCGTCTATGAGCGTGGTATGTTGTCATGTTCTTAAATGACACGCGTCTCAGTATTATAATGTTTGCACCAGTCATATATTTCGTCGTCCATTGACGTCACATAACACTAAATTTGGTATATGTGGAGCTAGAAAAACGGCCCAATATACTCCAATGTCGCGTTGACGCGCGCGCACGCTGAACAAAGCGACACTACGTTAGCAAAACGCGAGCACTGTATAGTTTGACGCCAGGCGCGACCGGTGTGACCAGCGTCAGTCGCCGTGGCCCGACGGCAACCGGCGCAAAATTCGCCCCGATGCGTTACCCAGACAACACTGCGTCTTCCTTTTTTCGTGGCGGAGGGATGCCGGACGCGCTGAAACGCGCATGCGTCAAAACAACGCAGCGCGGTGCCCGCCTGCGAGTATATGGCAGGACCAGCGTCTGGCGTAGCAACGCCGGCGTGACGCGACGAAATGAACGCCGGCGAGCACGCGCACCAAGTCACGTGCAAATGTATTGACGCCTTGACTGTGGCATGTAGTCATGTTCTCACACGACACGCATCTCATGATTATCATGTTTGCACCGGTCACATACCTTCGTCATTCATTTACGTCACGCAATACCAAATTTGTGTGAAGCTAGAGAAACGGCCGCGAGCGCATCATGAGTATGGCGTGTAGCCATGTTGTTACATGACACGCATCTCATGTTTATCATGTTTGCACCAGTAACATATCTTCGTCATTCATTCACATCTTGTAATACCAAATATGGTATAAGTGAAGCTAGCGAAACGGCCGCCAGTCATGTAACGGCCGCGTGGCATGTAATCTTGTTGTTGCATGACACGTATCTCATGATTATTATGTTTGCACCGGTCAGATACCTTCATCATCCATTCACGTACCGTGATACCAAATTCGGTATATCTGACGCTAGCGAAACGCCCGCGAGCACATTATGAGCGTGGCATTTATAGTCATGTTCTTACATGACAGGCTTGTCATGATTTTCATGTTAGGGTCTGTCGCTTGTGTTCGCCATGCAATCATGTTATACTATACCAGTTTTGCAACATGCCATGTGAACGAAACCACTGCAAGAGCTGCAGGACCATGAAATGTAAATTATGACACTCATGACATACTTTTCATGATTTTCATGTCATCACTAGTCGGATATGTTCTTCATACAGTCATGTTATGCCATACCAAATTTGGTATCGATACTGTTGCGAACTGAACTCTCCTACTTCTACGTCCCCCCCTTTCCCCCCTTCGTGTTTCTGTCGATGGCTGAAGCGATAGCCATTCCCGCCCCCCTTTTCCCCCTCTCCCTGCTTCGTAGATGAAGCTACAAAAGAAGCTTGCGCGAAACAATAAACGTTCACTCGTTGCCCTAGTCTGCGGTTGTCTGCGTATGCTTGCCGTGGCTGCCCGGCTAGCTATGTAACAGTGGCGACGAAGTCGGTTTTCGCTACCCACGGTACCTGACGGACTACGAGTCCTGGCGTCAGACGAACGAGGACCGACCACGATGGCCTCCCTGCAGTTGCCGGATTACGACGAAACGAAAGATAAGTGGAAGCCTTACCTCGTCAGAGCAGAAGCGTATTTCGAGGCGAACAGTGTAACGGACCCGGCTAAGAAGCGAGCACTACTAGTTTCGGCGTTGTCTAGTAAGACGGTCGAGGTGCTAGCCGGCAGAGTAGCCCCGCGTGCACCAAATGAACTGACATACAAGGAAGTCGTTCAGAGCTTGAATGAGTATTATGACCCTAAGAAGCACGAGATAACGGAAAGCTACAAGTTTACTGCCGTCTTATTGTACTGAACTGCTCGGGACCTAACCTGTGTGGCCGGGATCTGATTTCCTTGCTCCACAGAGCGGGGGTTCCAGTTTTGCAGCCGTCGGCACAAGACTTGCTACACTCAACGCCAGAACCCGCTGGGGCAGTTCACAACATTGTCGACGACTACCACGACGTCTTCTCCAAGGATCTTGGCCTGATCAAGGGGCCTCCAGCCACATTGCAGCTGAAAGAGGGAGCGGTGCCGAAATTCTGTAAGGCAAGATCCATACCTTACGCTCTAAGGGACAGGGTGACGCAAGAACTGGACAGGCTGGTAGCCATCGGTGTACTTTCACCAGTCCAACATTCCGATTGGGCCACTCCCATCGTGCCGGTACTTAAGAAAGACGGAACTGTTAGAATTTGTGGTGACTTCAAAGCCACCCTAAATCCAGCCTGTACAGTTGAGCAGTACCCTCTCCCAGTGATTGAAGACATGTTTGCATCTCTAAACGGCGGGGAGTATTTTAGCATTCTTGATTTGCGAGATGCCTATAATCAAGTTCCTTTGGATGAAGCCGCAAGGAAGCTCTGCGTCATTAACACGCACAGAGGCTTGTTTTCGTATAATAGGCTTCCCTTCGGAATATCCTCTGCTCCGGCTATTTTTCAAAGAAAAATGGATGCAATACTGTCAGGTTTGCCAGGGGTTCAGGCTTACCTTGATGATGTACTGGTTTCGGAGGCTCGTGGCGATGGGAGTGAACGCCTGAAGAGTGTGTTGCAACGGTTCCGTGAACACGGAGTTAAGCTAAGGTCTGATAAGTGCAGCTTTAGACAGCCTTCTGTCACATATCTCGGCCATCGGATAGACAGAGAGGGTCTTCATCCCACAGAGAAAAATTTGGAAGCGATCGCTCAGGCACCTCGCCCACAGAACGTGGCGGAGCTGCGTTCCTTTTTAGGAATGCTGACGTTTTATGCCAAATTTCTTCCAAATATGTCCACTCTACTTTCTCCGCTCAACAAACTTTTGGAGAAGGGCACAGTATGGCAGTGGGGGCGGCAACAAGAAGCTGCCTTTGAGAAAGCAAAAGACAGCCTAATGCAAGCTCAGGTTCTTGTTCAATTTGACCCGTTGAAAGAGTTGAAGCTCGAATGTGATGCTTCCCCTTACGG
>NC_051167.1:121304499-121324499 GCF_013339725.1 Rhipicephalus microplus
GCACCAGCCAGTATCACCTGCTGGGTTTACATTCTCCAGGTGACTACATTAACTTGCCGCGCGGACGCGACCTGCAACGACCACCTCGACACAGCCAGGGTCGTCCACCAGAGTACAGGACAGTTCCACAGGACAGCTCGAGGCGTGCACATGACAGACTACCACGGCACTCCCAGTGCCGCCCTCCAGAGAAAATTGCCCTTTGCGCGCTAGCAGTCATGGCCGAGTGTAATGACGAAAACCGAAACTGGAACTCTCTCTGGCACAGACTCGCATGCTAGGAGGAAGAGGACGAAGACGAAGCAGAATAAGAACAGCCGGCCTGCAGCAAAGGCGTTGTGTCTTATTCTGCTTCGTCTTCGTCCTCTTCCTCCTAGCATGCGAGTCTGTGCCAGAGAGAGTTCCAGTTTCGGTTTTCGTCATTACAATATATATATATATATATATATATATATATATATATAATGGCGTGACTCCGCCCATACAGGGCGGTACTGACGTCACACGTACGGAAGGAGAGAGAATAGTGCACGATTATGATTGCGTGTTCGGTATACAGTATTGGTGCCACTACAACATCGCGGTACGTAAGCCATCATTCCCCGGCTTGTAAACCAATAAATCTGTTCTCAGGACAGGAACCGTCAAAGGAACACTAAACTGAACGATTAACTGGTTTGGACCGATAAATTCTATTATAAGCTGTCTAATGTCGTTAATTTTACCGTCGTAGGTTTAACAATAGATCCAGAAGCTAAAGTCAAAATTTTATTTTTTACTGTTCCCGCCGAAAGCTCCGCACGTGACGTCACGGATTTCAAGACGTATTTCTCTGTGCTTTAGCGACACTGGCTTCACAAAATTTCTTGACTCTTAGTATGTGAAGTCTACGGCCTCTTCGGGGACAATGTACATAATCTTTACTGATTGGCAACTACACAGATACAAATGACACCGTCAAAATCTATGACGTCATGGTTCTTAGTGTGGTAATGTCAAGTTGGCGTCGCCACCCACATTTTTTTTTATTTTCGCGCGTTTCGTCGCTGCAAGCTTGGTGATTTGGAATTGTAAACGACTGATTAACTGACCCGTAGAAAGAAAGGTATTTTTTTTTCTTTAGTGTCGCTTCGAGGAGGCGCTGACCTCAATCTGCATGGAGGTAATGCCTTCAGAATTATGACGGGCGCGTTTGCGTAATGCACGTCATACATAATCTCGCCATCATTTGTACCAATGTCATGCGGGTCATTTCGATCGCGATCAGCGCTGATCCTAATTAAGCTCGATTCGAAATGAGGCGCTGCAACACGGTCACTTTCAATCACAATCAGACCCTATCGAGACCAAAAGGATCGCGATGCACGGATCCCGATTCGGCTGCCAGATCGCAATTTTATTGATCTTTGCACCAACACCAATACGATTTGGATTGACTGTCCAAGCAGAGACGATTGTTCATCGCAAGCCGATCTGGATCGGCCCTGATCGCGGTCGAAATTGCCCACGTTACAGCGGCATTTGACGTCATTGGACACCACATGTAGGCGGTGTTATGATGCCGGAGGTGCGGAGGAGAAAGATGCAAAGCTGCTAGACATTCACATCCATTCACTCCTCTTTAGCTGCCTCATCCGGACAAACACTCAAGCGCGACAAGCCGTGACGACGACTCGTGACAGCATCAACGCCTCCTGGTGACGTCACCCCCCCCCCCCCCTTTGTTTTCATGCGTGCCGTCAGGATGACAGGTAAACGCATAGCACGCTGTATAACAGGTGGACGTCACTTATCTAATTGAATCGCAGGGTCGACGCCATCGCAACAACCAAGGACATCGTCCCCTCTTCGAGTTTCGTAAGACAAGGGAAAGTTGTCTATCTCACGGACGCTTATGCTCCATCCGCGCCAGCCTTTGTCCCGTCTTGGCTGCTGCACCGGCGGTTACGAGGTCACCGTCGCCCCGAAGGAACTGACACGTACGCCCTCTCGCCGCGCTTCCGACGACAACGATGACGTCAGATGTGACCGATCTCCTCTAAAAGCTTGGCGCGTCGACCTCCGGAAGGGGAGTTGGCTCGGCGCGCACGTATTCACCGCGCTACGTTTGCGCGGAGGTGTCGTACACATACCGAATAGAGCCGTGCGTAGTTGACAGGAAAAGGCGGAGTGGCCAGTGAGAATTAACCGGACAAACGGGAAATCGGGGCAGCGATTGGGACATAAGTGTGATGTTTCTGTTGCGGAAACATCTTATAGACGGTTTGAAGGTCACAAGCGTTGTACCCAAGAAAACTTCCGGTCATTTACCAGCTGCTAACGTCGAAACGAAAAGCACGTTTTCGTGTTTCTTATAAATGTAACACATGTGGTTCTTCGGTTTGTCAGATAAAAAAACTTGCGTAAAGTCCAAGGGAACCTCTTATAATTTTTATGTACCTCTAAAGAACATTTATTTGAATATACTTTACCAACCAAGGGAAAGAAAGTGTAGAAAATCAGCGGGCTATTTTCTAAGGTGGTGATTGTAAACAAGGAAAGGGTCTTCGAACCTCTTATGCGGTCTCGCGTCCGGTCATGGGTGGGAAAGCGCAGTTGCACGGGACGGCTTAAGCTCTCCCATAGTAGAGTACTCTAAATCGTTAACAACTTTCTCTAATCACACAGGAGAGCTGCAGCCACAGCAAAACGCTACCAGCGCGGCCGTACGTGTCATGCACAGCAGCAACTGTTGCGCTGGAACGCCGCCTTAGCGTTCGAGCGCAACCGTGATTTAGTATATACCATAGTGCGGGGTTCACATGGCCTAACCGGAAGAGCAAATAAATTTTAAGCGACAATTTCATGAAAATAAGAGCAATATTTACCGCTTGGTGAAATGGGTGACAAGCTTTTCTTTCTGACAGTTTTGACGGCACCGAACTGGCTGGGTTCTTTTGTGTGTGTGTGTGTGTGTGTGTGTGTGTGTGTGTGTGTGTGTGTGTGTGTGTGTGTGTGTGTGTGTGCATGTGTGTGTGCGTGTGTGTGCGTGTGTGTATGTGTGTGTGTGTGTGTGAGTGTGTTTGTGTGTGTGTGAGTGTGTGTGAGTGTGTGTGTGTGCATGTGTGTGTGCGTGTGTGTATGTGTGTGTATGTGTGTGTGTGTGTGTGTGTGTGTGTGTGTGTGTGTGTGTGTGTGTGTGTGTGTGTGTGTGTGTGTGTGTGTGTGTGTGTGTGTGTGTGTGTGTGTGTGTGCGAGCATCAGGTTATATATTCAGCAGGTATAATATTGAAGTAGAATTTTAGCAGCGCCGCTTCAACGTGCGGTAAGTGCGGACCATAACATCATGGTTGATAAGTTTCACACTTTTTACCTGCAAGAGTTTCTCATTTTGTACGGTGCAGAACAATGAGAGGGAGAGTTAGAGAAAAAAAACTAATTAGAGATTGGCAGGGAGGTCAACCGGAATGGTAACATCGATACAGTTTGCTACCATACACTAAGTGCAAAGGGAAGGAGATAGAAATATGAAAAAGAAAAGCGGAAAGAATTGGGCAGGCACACAAGAACAAACAAATAAACGAGCGAAATGAAAGGAGAGGGGAAATTGCGGAGCGGGAGCAATTATATAGCCTATCCGGAGTGCCACGACAAAGGTTCAAAAAGGCGTTAGGTGATTCCCGGTGAGCCCTGACCACTCTTACTCTTATGTGATTCTTAAAGAGAAAAGAAGAGAAAAGTGAGCCCCGTAATTGACTGCATCAGAGTGCGACACCTCAACAGTAGCCCATGAGGGATGTGGGTAAGGAGGGAATAAAGGATAAGATTAAAAGGTAAATAGAGAGAGATAGGAAGGAGAGAGCGAGGTGCAGGGACAGCTAACGACAGAAAACGACGGAAGTAAAGAGGAGATAGGAAAGATGGACACGGTCACAGGAGTCCGAGGACGGAGCACCACTGAGCGAGAGCTCTTGTCGGCGTCAGAAGATGGCGTATGGCGAGCCCAGTCGGCCTGAGCTGCGCTGGCCCCGACCACGAGCATACGTCGTTGCACTTGCAGAAGGGTGTCTTGAAGGGCAGGTTATTTCGTTGTTATTTCGTTGAAAACAGTGCGAAAACGAGACGAGTCGCTTGCGTTGTTTGATTCTCAGCCTTCGTCTCGTTTTCGCGGTTTTCCACGCAGTTTTCCTATACTTACAATATGTGGCAAACAGGCCCTGCCAAAAGATGCTAATGACTGAGTCGGTCAGAGTTCACGCCACGGCGGTGCATCAAAAGCAAAACATCAACATCAGCTTCACCGTACATACGCCCACAGCAGAGCAAGGGCCTCTCCCATATTCCGCCAACCAACCGGGTCCTGTTTCCTCTGCTGCCACGTTGCCCCGCCGCGGTGGTCTAGTGGCTAAGGTACTCGGCTGCTGACCCGCAGGTCGCGGGTTCGATTCCCGGCTGCGGCGGCTGCATTTCCGATGGAGGCGGAAATGTTGTAGGCCCGTGTGCTCAGATTTGGGTGCACTTTAAAGAACCCCAGGTGGTCAAAATTTCCGGAGCCCTCCACTACGGCGTCTCTCATAATCAAATGGTGGTTTTGGGATGTTAAACCCCACAAATCAATCAATCAATCTGCTGCCACATTATGTTCGCAAACTTCTCATTCTCATCAGTCCGCCTAACTTTCTGTCTCCCGTTCGCGCGCTTGCCTTCACTCGGTAATCAGCCGGTCGGTTACCCTTAATTACCCAGCGGTTATTGTTCCTACGCGCTACGTGCCCTGCCCACATTTCTCCGTCTTTGATGGTTTCAAAGCAAAAACAGCGCTGCTTAAACACTAATCTATACGGTACGTACAACGCGTTTACATATGCCATCCCAAAGGGGCGGTGAGCCGCCTTCGAGGACAGCGACGAGGGATGCGTTGGAAAGACAGAGATATCGCACGCGTAATCGCGAAACGGCTCCGCATATGCGTTACGCTTTCAAGTGTAAGTACAAACGGGCAAAGACGAGCTCGCCATCACTCATGTAGATCTATGTGGGAGCGCCTATTTCAGTTTAACGAAAGGCAGCAGCACAGCGTTATGTGTGAATGCGCACAAAACTCTATAGGCAGCGTTTCAAGGCGCCCCCGGACCAAGGTTGAATGCTGACCCCCATTCTGACGGTCCCGCGCGGCTGCAGACGCGGTTATATATTCAGGCCGCAGGACTTCGTGACCTTCCGAGCTTGGATCTTTTTACGGCACTGTTGATTTCCGTTCTTTCATAGCAGTAGCGCCTCATCAAAACTTGTTTTTGGTGTGATTTGGTGTTATTCCGTTGCTCTATAATAGTACTTGTAGTAGTAGTAGTAGTAGTAGTAGTAGTAGTAGTAGTAGTAGTAGTAGTAGTAGTAGTAGTAGTAGTAGTAGTATAGAGAATAAAGTGAGGACAGGGGAGGTTAACCAAAAAGAGTAGTAGTAGTAGTAGTAGCGGTAGTAGTAGTATAGAGAATAAAGTGAGGACAGGGTAGTAGTAGTAGTAGCGGTAGTAGTAGTATAGAGAATAAAGTGAGGACAGGGGAGGTTAACCAAAAATAGTAGTAGTAGTAGTATATAGAATAAAGTGAGGACAGGGGAGGTCAACCAAAAATAGTAGTAGTAGTAGTATAGAGAATAAAGTGAGGACAGGGGAGGTTAACCAAAAATAGTAGTAGTAGTAGTAGTAGTAGTAGTAGTAGTAGTAGTAGTAGTAGTATAGAGAGACTAAAGTGAGGGCGGAGGAGGTCAACTAAAGTAGTAGTAGTAGTAGTAGTAGTAGTAGTAGTAGTAGTAGTAGTAGTAGTAGTAGTAGTAGTAGTAGTAGCAGCAGCAGTACTCAAGCATGGTCACGCGTTTTTCGGTGCGTTTATTTCTACGGTTTTTGTGGTCTTCATTGTACTCACTGCTGGATACCTTACGAAGTCGGGAATTTTGACAATTAATCACCAGTTACGGTACAGAGCTTGTCTTCGTGTCACTTTATGTGTGCGTGGTAGTGTACTTTTGTGCGCTGCTTCTACGAAAATCGTGGATAAAGATGACGATGACGCTCGGGATATTAACAACGGTGACACTAAATTTAGGTGCACATTAAAGAATCCCAGGTGGACGAAATTTCCGGAGTCCTCCACTATGACGTCTCTCATAATCATATGGTGGTTTTGGGACGTTAAAGCGCACATATCAATTAACGGTGACACTAAGTGAAGACGACGATGCTAAACGATAATGATGGTGCACGTGACCTTGACAGCGAATCACTTATTCGGCGTGTTTGCACGACGTTGAACTGGCTGAGTGTTTTTCTTATTTATTATTTTTGTACGTGAGTGATAAAGCATACTCTAGCATATCACTTTCGCTCCCTTGTCCGCATCTCCTCCTTTTATCCTCCCTCGATTTGCGAACGGTGAACGGCGAGCTTTATGCGGTTGCATCAAGACCTACCGTATCCATTTTTCCCACAACCAGCACTCGTAAGCAGTGGCTTTGTGACGGTCTAACTAGGCTCAGGTTGGCTGTAAACGTCGGTTACCGTCTCGGCTGTAGCTGGCCATGTTACTCTTTATGTTACCCAGTGTTGGCTTGCAATTATTGGCTAGTGTCGTCTAAAACTGCCTAGAGTTTGGGCTAAACGCAGGGGTGGCCCATATATATTCGTATATTAACAGTGGGTGCAACGACTCTGTAGTGTCTAGTGTCTTACCGTGGAAAGATGAAAAGGTGGCGGTCAAGAGAGAGAAGGGGGGGGGGGGGAGGTGCAGGTGAAAATCGGAGAAGTGTTCACTAACGTCGACAAATGTAAACCTTCCGGAGTAATAAAGACTATGTTGTCATTATTAAATTTCCATCCGATTTGGGATCTGGCATGTATTCACAGTAAACGAATAGTGCTCAGAATTTTTGTTCTTGTTCTCATTATTTTTTTCTTTTTGCAACGAAAGGAAACGCGCTTGTTTGTGTACTATATAATCTATAAGCGGCATTTCAAGACGCCCGCACTCCCAATGAAGGACGCCGCGCCGACCAAGGTTAATGTCGCGAACCCCAAAACGTACCAGCCCGCGCGGACACACGGCGCTAGCATTGGCGCAGGGCTTCGCACTGATGACCTTGCTCGTTTGATCTTTCTTTGCAGCTCTGTCTGTTTGTATTCACTAAAAATTTTTTTTTCGTCGTTAAAAAAGTGTACCGTATGTCGAGCAGCCGTGCTATTACACAGCCCGTAGCGGTCGCCGCGGGCTGTTATCGATCGATCTCGCTTTCTCCCGTCCGTGAACGTGAACGAGGGTATTGCCGAGATGCGCCGGCAAGTGGTATGTGTTCAACGCGGTTCAGTGGGCATGTCGAATCACCTTCGTTTTATCAACTATAGGTATGGATTACACAACAGCATTTGGCCAATTTACTTAGGCCATCAGTGGGCGGATCCAGATGGGGGGCGAAAGGGGCGATCGCCTCTCCCCCCACTCCACTCTTTCCAGTGCTTTTTTCCCCACCTCCCACCACCGATTAGGAGAGATGAGGACCACTGTGAGCACGAAGTAACGCAAATTAACTACAAGTTAACAGTGTTTATGCTGTGATGGGGCTATCGCGGTGGTAGCAACTATACTAAAAACTAAAGAACCAGGACCCCCCCCCCCCCCCTCCCGCTGTTTATCGAAGCAACGGTACCCCCTAAATTAAATGGCCGGATCCGCCCCAGTAAGTCATGCTCGGTTTATGCACCTGTTAGGTCGTCTTTCCTTTTTTTCAATAAGCTATGACCACCTATTTGAATATGTTAAAGCTAATATGCCCTGCCGAGCTGCCCCAATTCAACTTTATACCACCGTACATTCTGCGTATTTAATTTAAAAAGTCATTTTTATGGTGCCCTATATACATAGAGGGGAAAAAAAAGGAGCATGACTTCAGGCAGCCAGGTTTGGCAAGCCATGGCGTTTTGAAGCGAGCATTGTCGACCCAACACGTGACCATTTTGCGAAAGATCACGCCAGCTACAAAAACCGCCAATACTACGGAGTATGGCGCCAGGTAGCTTCGAATGTAAAGGTGCTTGTTCGGCACAGACCAGCCGGCTCACGCAGGAGGTTCGAAAAGGGACGGTCACCCAGAGCACTAAAACCTACCACGCACTGTAACGTTTTGGTCACGTGTTCGGCCGACACGGTGGGCTTCACTCGTGCGACGTCATGCCCCCTCCCTTATTTTTTTGTTCCTCCACGATGATTATATACACGGATAAGGCAACTCCAAGGAAACAGCCATCTTCATTCACTTTTCTCTCAGTCGTTTGTGTTGTTTACGTTCCCCAGGAACGCCTTCTGCGCCCAATGTGCTTTTGTACAGTATCTGGGATCGAAGGCGGTGCAGGTTTTGTGCACTAAACGTGGCTTCGCAGTGCGATGTCCTGGATCAGCCCACCTTAATCAAGCAATGCTGTGATGTCGTGACATCATCATGTGAGGTCACGACGTTACAAGGGTTTGCGATCTGTGATGTCATAATGACGCCACACCGTCATTTTTTTTTCACCGATCGTGGTGACACCGCCGATCACTTTTCGCGTTTGATGAGGTCTCTAAGCAAGTCCGTAGCCCCCGAATTTTTATTTTTTGGGGGGAGGGCGGGAGGGGGAGGGGGCACTTGCTGAAGATTTGTAATATTTTAGAGAAACAAATATATTCATTACTTACTTTCGGTATAACTCCTTCTCCAACAAAATTTAGCGGGGGGTGGGGAAGGCGCTACGGCAGCCCCTTGACTACAATCCTGCTTTTGAAGCGTCCGTCTTAATGGCTCTAGCTGACTTCGAGTAATAAATTAATTCAGAGCCAGCCCTCTGCGCGATCCGTTTGACTCGTCCCATGGTCAAAACTGTCTCTCCATACGCCGATTTTGATCACATCTCTATAACTATTTATCCTAATAGCTATTCTTCTAGAGATGCCGAAGGCATCCTATCAATAATAGGTTCAATAGCTGAAGCTAAAGGTCAGCAGCGTTTCACCCAACGTTCAGAGGAAGATTCCACCTGTCGCTTGCGCAGGCCCTCTCAATCGCGACTGCACAGCTCCATGAGCGAAGCTATGTTGAATGATTGTTTGAGAGGCCGATTCAATCATTCAAGGGGTCGCTTAATGTGCCACCACGCCATTAACAATTCCATACTCGCGGCAACAATTATCGCGGAGACCGTTGTCGCCAGGCTCTCCGCACCCTCTCAATGCATCTCAACTCTCGATGCCAACGAATGTCTGGCAAGCGAGCAATTAGCGCGTATAAGCTTCGTGACTGAAAACCGTTAAGAGGAGCCGTATCGCCCCAGGCATCTCTTCCACGCTAGCATTGAAGGTCGCGACGCCGGAACATACAACACGCCGGCTCGCACCTCAACGCAGCAATAGTGAGAGAGAGGGGGGGGAAGGAGGAGGGTGGAGTGTGTTTACACACATACGTGAGACTGACAGCGTTGCGACTTCAAGGCGCACTCATGGACGCCCTAGGGACGTCCGGAAACGGGATACATAGAGACACGCGCGTTGATACTACACACGCACACATAAGCAAACACACACAGACGCATGTTGATCGCAAGGACTAGCCCTGTCGGCGCCAATATGCCGTGCCCAGCAGAGCGAGTGGTCCTACGTGTAACCGCCGCGAGTGGATACACAAAAACGTGAGCGGGCAGCAATAGAAAAAGAGAGAAAGAAATAAAGAAAGAGAGAAAGAGAAAAGACCAAATAAATAAATAAAGAAGCAAAGAAAGGGGGTGCCTGTGGCAACACCTTCACTAGGCCTCGACCTTGGGAGGAGAGCCCACCGATACTGTTGCTCAAGCGAACCGACCAAAAGAGTTGAAGGCGCCATCGGCTTTCCGCTACGCGGTACAGGGTCAAACAGCTGACGCCCCTTTGTTTGTATGCATCTCAGAAGGTCAGAATGTCAGAATGGCGCCGCCGTGGACAGCGTTGTTTTTACGAGCGTATGCGTGAAAGTGGAAACACATAGTGGGAGTTCTTTGCTGTTACTGCAGACTGCGAGACGTTATGTGCGTCATAATGGTGTCGCGGTGAATATGCGCAGGAGATGTGACATTAACCAACTAAAAAAAAACGAGAGCGAAATCCATGAATGCCGTTAGTGTTTAGCGCTGTCGCGATATCTCGCAGACGTCTCGCAATATCTCGCAAGAGTATAATAAGACTTGGCTAAAAAAATTGTAACCTTGTACGAGCGATGACTTCAGATCATGCTCTCATCCCTAAGCATCTGACTTGACGCCGAAGATCGCAAAAATGTGGCATCATCACGACTCCACCATAACGTCATGACATGACGTCATACGACGTCTTCACACGACATGGTCGCGCGGTGAAATGTGGACGGATCTCAGAGGAAGTGCAAAACCGTGTTAGGTTCAGAAATATTTCGTAATCCTGGGAGAAACATCGACGTACACTGTCAATTCTTATGAAGGGGAACACGGGAACGTGTGGCCTGCACGCTCCGGCCGCTGCTGGCAGCGCGTTCAAGCGGGAGCAAGAGCAACCACATTCTCTTCTCGTGTCATCTTGCGGCGAGGAAAACAACAATTCGTGGCCGATATGGGACCAGCGGCGAGATCGCGACCCCCTCGACCTTCAAGGCGATTACGCGAGAGCCAAGGGGTTGCAATCTCGCCGTTTGATGTCAACAACGAGTGGCTGTTTTCCTCGCCGCGAGATGACGCGAGAAGAGGCTGTGGTTGCTCTTGCTCCCGCTTGAACGCGCTGCCAGCAGCCGCCGCAGCGCGTAGGCCACGCGTCGCCGTGTTCCCTTTCATAAAAATTGACACTGTGCAATACACTGAGAAGAAGAGCAACGATGTGAAAGTTAACTAGGTGCACCCTGTTTGTTACCCTACACCGGAGTAGGTGGGCAGCATTAGAAGGAATAACAAAAAAGAAGCAGCAACAAGGGAACAAGCGATGAATTCGCACACACGAACGAGCAGGTCACACCAACTTAGCATACTTCGAAACCAAATATTGTCGGTCTGTTTATTTGCTTTATGTTCCATGAGTGTTACTTATTTTACATATTTGTTCGGTTACTTAGTTGTACGTACTGTGGCCCGTAAGAGGGTTATTGCAGACGAGCTGTACAGTTTTAACGAAATGAAAAGGGTGAAAGAATGAACAGCAGCGAAAGTCTTTACAACATTAGCAATACTGGAGTTCAACTATGCGTACCGGTTTCCTACGAAGGACTGATGAAGGACTGAAGGACTGACGAAGTCTTTCAACTGGAGCGAACGAGTTCAACAGGGATGGAAAGAGAGAGAGAGAGAAAGATAGGGAGGTTAATCAGATATTGGCATCCGGTTTGCTACCCAGCATTGGGGGTGGGGAAATAGGGGCAAGAAAGAGGGGGTAGATAGAGAGGAAATAAGAAAAAAAAAAACGCACGTGGACTCGTGAGAAAACGAAAAACACACACAGGAAGGGCGTTCTGGCTACAACCGTTCAGAAAGGCCAGTCGATGGAATTTCACAGCCAGGTACGGAATTTCATGGTTATGTAGTGCAGGTAAGCAAACTCTAGTTGAAGATATGAGCACACGCAAAAAAAAAAGCATATCAAAGAGCTTCACCCGCTAACGTATATGAACTCAGACATTTACACAGCCCGACGAATCCTTATCCTTGAAACACAGTGACGACGATCCTCCACTGACAGCGGGGACGAGCGAGAAATAAACTCCACGACAGGGCTCGAGATCGTCGACGTTTCCCGAGTGCAAGAAGCACATAAAGTGTGCAAACCTTATATCATCTTTCGTCGCTGCGCGTTCGGCTTATACGTTTCAAGACCTGGCGCGAAGGAAACGCCCGTCAATGGCAGCCACACTTGCTTGAAGCCTCTCTTTGTACGTATACACGAACGATCACGACGCTATTGACAGTCCTATACTCTGAACGCTGTAATCCCGCGCGCTCAAAGGTGGATGAAATGTATACTCGCAGGGCCTTTGTTGGCACGTGATTGTTCCTTGCGATAGAGTTTGCGATAGAGTTCTTTAAGAGTAATGTCCAGTGTCCTTAAGAATGCCCGGTTTGACAACCAATGTCACAGTCTGGCTTCACTTGTTTTAGGAGCGAAGCTCCTTAAGGCGTGGGCTGTGCGTCCCCTATATGTAGCCACCTCTCGTTCAGTTCTAAGTATTACGCTAGCCACCGCCCGATCTAAAGGGTACAGCCATATCCATCCGTCCATCCGTCCATCCGTCCGTCCATCCAACCATCCATCCATCCATCCATCCATCCATCCATCCATCCATCCATCCATCCATCCATCCATCCATCCATCCGTCCATCCGTCCATTCCGTCCGTTCGTCCATCCATCCATCCATCCATCCATCCGTCCATCCATCAATCCATCCATCCATCCGTCCGTCCGTCCGTCCGTCCGTCCGTCCGTCCGTCCATCCATCCATCCATCCATCCATCCGTCCATCCGTCCGTCCGTCCAAAACATGCAAGATGTTATAAACTAGACGGCGGTACGTGTAGTTGATTATGAAAGATGCGAGGTGTTATAAAATAGGAATGATGCCACATATGGCGCGTGTCATCGTTCGATATAGTGCGGCGACGTACGCTAGGGGGAGCGTTGCAATAAAATCGAGTGGGCAAAATGTACGGAGGATTCATGGTTTACCAGGTTTACCTCCGGAGCTTCGCCCACTCATCATCATTCACTTCGTGGATGTGGCGGCATTTTTTTTTTGTAAGTAGCTTGTAACGTTGTCAATATCTGTTATGAGAAACCCACAAGGTTCGTTATGCACTTGAGAAAGACTATTCGAAAGCGAGAGCCATCTCAGGCTTGTCGGCGTCACCTGTCATCCCTGTGAGTCACGCAGTCACGGTCCATCATTAAACTAACCTCAGGTGACGACGTCATCTCATCAAGCCACCGGGACAACACAAGGTCGACAAAGCTTGTTACGCAATGACGGCGTGACCGTGACGTGGCGAAGTACCTTCCATAGGGTCTCTGCATGTGAGCGTGTAACATCGTCATTGTCTGTGATGTCATGGTCCATGTTAAAAACGGGTATTCACCGCGAAACTTGATTAAATCCCGCTACTCCCCACCGGTCTACTAAAACTGTATAAGGCACACTTTCAGTAGCGTACGCTGACGGGCTTGTTGGTGTATAGCTGTGTAAAACATCGTTGGCGCAAACTTGTAAGAAGACGAAAGAATAGACACAAAAAAGTATACTCGAACATTTCATTTGCTTTTCTTTTTGTTTTTTTCTTCTCTATCGTTCCCTTCCTCCACTGCGCCTGTAGAGTAGCCAACCGAGAGTACCTTGGTTAACCTCCCTGCCTTTCTTTCTCTCTCTTCGTTTACCCGGAGCCTCTCCACAGTGATTCCTGCAATGAATTAGTCCCTTGTAAGAAATTAACCACAAATATTTCAGCAAAAGAACATTAGTTCTCACGCCCACCACAAGCCCGCTTTTACTCCGTTCCGATTAATTTCTCGTGCTTGATTCGTTTCTGCTCCGTTTCAACTGTCTCGTTATGGAGAGGTTCAGGTTTCTGTCACCTCGACTGCACAACTTTTACAAGTTGTGCAGCGAAACAAAGTCGTAACCTCAAGCAGTACAGACGAACACGTAAAAGAAAGACATACAGCAAAGCGCAACAAGTGAGCAAAACATGGTACTGTATACACAGTGGCACTCAATATAAATTGCGACACGCTGTCTGTACTCAAAATGGCGCCAACACTGATGATTGATTGATTGATTGATTGATTGATTGATTGATTGATTTGTGGGGTTTAACGTCCCAAAACCACCATATGATTATGAGAGACGCCGTAGTGGAGGGCTCCGGAAATTTCGACCACCTGGGGTTCTTTAACGTGCACCCAAATCTGGGCATACGGGTCTATACGACATTTCCGCCGCCATCGGAAATGCAGTTGCCGCAGCCGGCATTCGATCCCGCGACGACGTGCGGGTCAGCAGCCGAGTTCCTTAGCCACTAGACCACCGCGGTGGGGCAAGGCGCCAACACTGTAATGTCGCATCTACATAGAAATAAAATTTTCAGAATTAAACTCTCTGAATTGCAACTTTCAGAACCAATTGACCGTTCATCGGTGCCATTGTTCCAGCTTAGGGCCACTTTAACTCCAGTCAGCGTGTTTCAACTCTTATTCGAGCCCGACTGAGTACAGTTCGCTTGCTCGAGTTCACACCTGCGATAGAACGTTCACACGCACACATTTCTTTTACTTCTTTTTTTCAGTCACGTAGCTGCGCTACGCAGATTAAGAGCGGCCTCCCATCTCGAGCAGCAGCAAAAGCGGTGGCTGTGGCCCCAGACGGCGGACTATAATTCCGATCGGAATTATAATCGAAAAAAAAAGGAACCGCCGCTCCGACCCGCCGGCTTTCTTCCGAATCTATTTTGCTTTCTGTTCTCTCCCTCTCTCTCATTCTCAAGCTCACTTCGCGCTAGTCTGGACTTTGTCGAGTGCTGCTGCCGACGCTACTGCAACCGCCATCAGCAGCACGTGCGGCCCGCTTGCGCCACCAGGCGCGCCGTGGCGTAGGGGGCGTTGACCGCGTCCAGCCGGCACCTGTTGTGTTGAAATCCTCTTTTGTTTCTATTTCTTTTTTTTTTCAGTTTTTTATTCGTTCGATTTTGTCTATTTTCAATTATTCAATAAAGAAAATAAAGATAAGCATAAACGATCTATTTATTTTTCGGTAGTGTAGCCTGCATCACTCAGGCGGGCATCGTTGTAGCGGGTCGAAATAATGTCAAGCAGTTGTACAATGAGAACAATCGATGTTTATCACCCTACATTCATGGAGTATCATTTCCAGGAGTCCTTCACACACCCCCCCCCCCCCCCTTTTTTTTTTCTTGTAAATACTGGGTAGCAAACCGAAGCCTTCCTCCGGTTGAAGGAACACTAAAGAACAAATCGATTTTTCGCGTATTAGTAAATAACATATTCACCGCGCCGAAAACGCCACTTTCACGGCAAGCGAAGATACATTTTTTTATGGAAGAAATGGCGTCAAGCAAAGCTTGGTGGTGGTGATGGGTGGTAGTGGTTAGAAAAGGAGAAAGACACCTAATTTCAGCAGCCCGGTCGGGAGCACGGCTTGACATACTCGTCTCTCCTTCTTTCTTTCTCTCTTCTTTCTCTTTCTTTCCCTTTCTTCTTTTCCATCTTCCCTCTTTCCTTATTTCTTTCTCCCAGCGCAATGCTCACCCTTAAACGAGTCTTCCCTCCACGCCGAGTATACTGGACCGTCGTCAACGTGCGTATAGAGGCGCAACACTTGTGTTGCAACAAGCGAACAACGACGGTCGCTCGCGAAACAGTAAAACGCAGCTATGAAACGTGGCAACGTGAAATGCCCAGCGAACTGGGCCAAAAATCAGATTTGCCCCATCACAAACGGCTGATCGCCGAAAAGGCCACGATCGAGAGCGCGTCGGTTAAAGACACACTCCATGTTTGTAAACAGCGGAACATAGGCGCCGTCGACACAACGAGGTGTTCGAAGTGACGTCGTGGTGCATAGGCTCCGCCCAGCCCGAAGCTCGCCACCACGTCTATGCTATACGGTGCGCGTCTATGCTACGTACGGGTGTGTGCGTGTGTGAGTGATCGTGTCAAGTTTTCGCGCTCGAATTGACTCTTCGAAATGCTCTACCAACTAGCCCAACAACGAGTTCTCTTAGAATACGTATTTTGGCTTCGCGTCAAGTGTTTACGAGGTTGGTCGACCACTAATTACATTGCTATTGAAAAATTGAAGTATTCGAGCGCCATTTACAAAATTCTCCTTCTTTATTCGCGTACTTGGGGGTGCCCCAAGAAGGCGCGTGACCAGAATGTCTCTGTTGTCAGGCGTATCACGATGACGTCATGACAAATAAAACAGTCAAACAGGTGACTTGTTCCTTATAAACAGACACCCACACAGAAAAAAAAACAACAGAACGAAGCGTTGTCACGTGTTTTTGTTTTGCGACACGTGGTCCGCGTTGTGTATACATACATACAGTTTAGAGAGGTTACCGACCCGAGACCCGAAAGCATCGGCGTCAGCTGACTTTCCGATTACCGCAAGGAGCACGCGCCCACGCGACGCGCTCGTATTATGTACACACAACCCACCACCGTTTGGAAACACATAAGCAGCCGCGGTGCAATAACACGCGTTCCCACGGGCACACGTGACTCGTGGCAGGCTATTGGAAGCCACGAATACGTACACGTTTATCACTTAATTTGCTACTTTACTGTACGTACGCTTATTCATTTCATTTACATATGGATTTAGCCGAAAGCCGTAGATAATGACGATATCTAAGGTTCTACGTCCCAAAACTGCGATATGGTTGTGATTGATTGATTGATATGTGGGGTTTAACGTCCCAAAACCACCATATGATTAGGAGAGACGCCGTAGTGGAGGGCTCCGGAAATTTCGACCACCTGGGGTTCTTTAACGCGGATATGGTTGTGAAAGACGCCGTGGTAGAGGGCTCCGGAAATTTTAACCCCCCCCCCCCCCCCGATGTTCCTTAACGTGCAATGACATAGCATGCGCGCACGGGTGCTCCAAAAGTGAAACGGAGCAAGCGAGCTGTGGCCAAGCTACGCAAAAGGAAATCCCGGCATGCTCCTTCAGAAAAGTGGTTCCTTATTTTTACGCGGAAACACGCGAGAAGTTAATCCAATCACTTCCACATAAAAAATGTAGAATCATTTCTGTGATGGAGTGCTCTGGCATTCACTTTTTGCGTAGTTTGGCCACAGATCGCGTGATCCGCCTTACTTTTGGGGCACCTGTACGTGGTCCTCCAGCATTCGGCCTCTATCGAAACGTGACCGCCGCGACGTGTATCGAACCGACGACCTTTTGGTCAGCAGCCGAACACGCTGTAGCCACTGATCCCCAACGAGGCGGACGAAAGCCTTATGTGCATGACAAAGCTCATAAATTGGCTGCTACTGCTGCTGCTGCTGATGATGATGATGATGATGATGATGATGATGATGTTGATGATGATGGTTATGATGATGGTGATGGCCTAAACGAATGGTTCTCACCCGCTCTGGGGGATTGGCCAAGAAACGATTATTTAGATAGTGGATCGCATATTACTTTTAAGTCTGTCGGCATCGCTCCACGTCACTGTCGTCAACACAACCGATGCAAGAAATCATCATCACATGACACCGCCATAATGATGTCAGAAAGCGCGAACCTTTGTGGCGTCGTAATGATAGCGAGGGGTGCGTTCCAATATACTCACCGTATAGACGGCTAAATAGACAGCTAAGTGAAAGGCGGCCATTTTAGGTCGCATTCCAATTTTCACGTAGGCCGGCAAAATAGACAGCTTCCAGAAGGCAGAATCGCAGACAAAAATTATGCAGGTTACCCGGACGGATTCTGTGAGAAAATAGACGCTCATACGGGCCAATTTGGTGTCAAAACAAAATGGCGGCTCAGGGAATCGCCCAAATAACTCTAATCTCGCCGGAACGGTCGTCTGCGCATCAGCAGACGCTTCTCCAGATGTTCAACTGTGAGTAACGTTCAATTTTTCTACATTTGAACACGAAATCAGCTAAAAAAGTTATCAATTACGTTTGTTTATCCTGGCTTTTTCTTCTCGCCGCGAGGTGTCGTCTCATCGCGTAGACGCCATCCAGACGTGTTCCATTTCTCCGACAGCATGGGTGCGATGCTGTCGTCTAAACTGTCAGCGTACTATAGACTGAAGTGAAGTGAAATGAATTTTATTTGGTCCCGGAGAACTCGTCAGACATCCCCCTAAGAGGGGACCGCCGCAGTTGCTGGCCGCGTCCACGCCGACTCTGGAAGACATGGCTATCCGCAAGTTCGCAGGCCTCCTAGGCTGCCGAGTATTGGATTGAGAGCTCGGAGCTTTTAAGAGCCCTCTCTTAGTCTTGTTCTGTGCTGAAGTTTGCGCCATGTAACTTCGGGCACTGCCATAGCCCGCGCGCCCGTCCATCCGTCGGTCCGTCTGCTAGTCCGTCTGCTAGTACGTCTGTCCGTCCGTCCACGCGTCCATCTAGTTAACACTCCAAGTACCACCATCTCGCATTCCCTGTGGCACATACCCGCTCTAAAGTGGGTATGTGCCAAGCATGTTACGCCGACGGACAGAGGACATTGCTCTACCTTAAGGAGCTTCACCCCTATACAGAACTCGAAGATAATATATTTCGCCTTCCCGTCGTCAAAGGCGAACGCATCAAGATACTCGGAACTTTTTTGCACTTATTTATATATTTGTGATTAGTATGGGCTTTCTACGGGCTGTCGGTGAAGCCAAAATGATAGAGGCGTGTGCGCATGCGCAATGTCAGTACACGTTGAAGAGCAGCACGTGGTCGAAATTCCCGGAGCTTTCCAACACGTCGTACCTCAAGTTAATAATACCGCAGTTTCTACACGTAAAATCGCCCCTAGTATTATCCTTAGGGCTATCCGCAAGGCGGCCAAAGCTTGTCACAAGGTAATTACGAGTGGCTCGAGGTGAAACTGTGCAAGAAACCAAACTGTGCCATCATGCGTGCCGTGTTTTGATCTCTTTAGGGCAAAGTAACGCAATAATAAAAACAACCTCACATCAATACGTCATGTTCAATCACATCTATCGAGGTCACATGGAGGCCGCTATCTAGACACACAACCACAGGCGTGGGCACGAATGAGGAGTAGTGACATGCCCCCCCCCCCCCCCCCCCCATTTCCTGCTCTGAAGAGTTGGGGCGGGCGCTCCTCCCGCTCATCCTATAGTAAGTAATTCACCTCTCATGATAGAGAACGTGCGCACGCCTATCGACACATCATGTCATCATAACTTTTATGACGAAATTACTTCCGTAACATCGCAACAGAAAACGGCTTCAGTTCTTTTATGTCCCCTCATCAGCAGAGTTGTCACTCAATCACTCAATGAATCACAACAGACAAGACTGTCAACCAATCAATCGCGACTTTTTTACGCTCATTTTCCGTCCGTGCGAGTATATTTACCCTCCTATACGCGTCAACACGTCCAGCGACTGGTGCGTCCCGGCCTTTGACCTATTCGCAAATCCGCACGCGTTTGGGTCTGTGCGTGTATACAGTCATGAGGTCGCCCTCGAAATACAGCGGGCCGTGTGTTGATAAGCATCGACAGGCCCGTCGACGTTGCCCCCTTTGGGCCGCCCCCGGCCGCCTACGTACACACACAGTATACACGTGGAAACGCTCGTCTCTTGTTATGTCGGCGGGGTCGTTCGCTTCGAAGGGCAGAGACACAAGGCGCGACGACACATCGCGTGCGGTGACGTGGCAGTTACCGCGCTTTCGCGCGCACAATCCCGCACACACTCGAGCTCGATCACGTGATCAACCATATACGGGGGCATTCCCGAGGCTCGAAAGCCTTCAGACGAGAAGTCGATAACGATTTACGAGCTCGATGACAATTAAAAATCCGCACACCGAGCACTGAAGTTGAATAAAATCAAGGATGTCTTTGGCTTCCCCGAGGGAGTCTCGTTCATAGCCTGTGAAATCAAAGACGTTACGGCTTCCACACGGTAACTTCGTTCACAGGAGCCTGAGCCGGTGTGCGTTTGGCGGGCTTCCACCGGGCTCAATTCCAAAGTCGCGAAAAGTAAAGAAAGCCAACGCCGTGAATTTCAATGAGGTGAAAGCAGTCAGTCTTCGGTCATAACTTTGTCTCAAGTCTTGGCGAAATTCAAGGGAGGGTATTTCACTGATGCAGCTGCATTCTGATCATAGGGTCTGATCGGGAGGGGTTTGAAAGGAAGATGGGAGAGGGGAGTGCCTCCGATGAGGCTTCAACTACTTGTATCCCTCCAACCCACGGGAAAAAAACATGCACTCGCACATCGGTGAATACGGGCT